>JACGAQ010000549.1:0-118021 GCA_014119065.1 Orius insidiosus | reverse complement strand
CGACCGTTTAGCTGACGATTAAGCCACCGTTTAATCAGCGATTTAGCGACTGTTTAGCTGACGATTCAGCCACTGTCTAGCCGACAATTAAGCCTATGACCTCCTAGTTCTGGTGATCAACAAATATTCACTAATAAACGTAATGAGTTGAAGTCCTGCATTTTCTGCCAAGTTGGGCTACGTAAGCGTATTTTCGTGGTACACCTGTGGGTTCAGACTAAAAGGATTCGTAAAAGAAAGGTGATGGGGGGGGGGGGGAGGTTACGCCCTTTTGAAGACTTCAAAGTGGTTCGAATTGTTTCGTGACCGTTACTCTTAAAGCGAAGAGCGGCCTCTCGAAAGATAGGTCGGAGCCGAAAGGGAGGGAGAGTCTCTCTTGTAATTGCGGGGAAGTGTCTCTGGAATTGACGTTTAACAGAAGCAGGTGACTCGGCGAGAAGAACAAACGCGCCGCCTCCGCGTGCCTTCCCGAGGGTGAAGACCCCGAAGAAGAAGAAGAAATGCCGACGTTTTATCCCGAACTGGAAATGAAATATGTTCAAATCGTTTTTAATTTAGTAAAATGCTTCCCTCATTTTTTAAAAGAGTTCTCCTCTTGTCGCTTAATCTTTGTTCTGGAAAAAAAGTATTGAAAAAAAGGTTTGAAGAGCTTCCAACGAAAACTTCCTTAAAGAGAAGTAACAATATAGGAGGGAAAGTATATGGGAAGGCGAAGTATATAGGAGGGGTAAGTATAACAGATGGGACTTAAAATAGAGGGGAAGTATATGGGGGGAAGTATAAAAGAGAGAAAGAATAAGGAAGGAAAAAGTTTTTTTTCTCAAAAATTTTCCTAGTTTTTTTTTATTTATTTTTTTAATTTTTAAATTTACTAAGTTTTTTTTTTCAACGAATAAGCGAATAATCGTCTGCTAAACAGTCGCTAAATCGTGGTTAAACAGTCGCTAAATCGTCAGCTATGTCGTTGGCTCTTACGAATTTTCTTAAGCCTTTATTAGTAAACGTCCCTTGAAACTCCATTTCCCTTAATCAAAAGGATACCTTAATTTTCAAGGAATCCTGAATAGTCAGCTAAACACTCGCTTAATCGACAGCTAAACAGTCGCTAAATCGTGAGCTAAACAGTGGCGAATCGTGAGCTAATCAGTCATTAAATCGTTGGTTAAACTGTGGCTAAATCGTTGGCTGAACAGTCGCTAAATCTTTGGCTAAACAGTGGTTGAATCGTCGGCTAAGCAGTAACTGAATCGTCTGGTAAACAGTGGCTGAATCGTCAGTTAAACAGTCGCTAAATCGTCTGGTAAACAGTGGCTGAATCGTCGGCTAAACAGTCGCTAAATCGTCATCAAACCAGTCGCTAAATCGTTGGTTAAACTGTCGCTAAATCGTCAGCTATATCGTAGGCTCTTACGAATCTTAAGCTTTTATATTAAACTTCCCTTGAAACTCCCTTTTCCTTAATCAAAAGGACACCTTAATTTTCAAGGAATCCTTTACAAAAGAGACGTATATTCGGGCCTATTTCGCTTAAAATATTTTTCCGACTTGTGAAAGAGTTCGTGCATATGTGGTTACGCCATCCGTGAAAGCTCAACCTTGGGCGAAAAAAGACGGTCTCCGGAATGTACACAAACTAATGTCAGCAAACCACTCCTTTTTTTTTCAGTTCTCGATGGCCAAATAGGGAAAAACAAGTTGGGGGGAAAAAATAATAAATCCAAGGGTATCAAATATCCTTTTTACCTTTCACCCCTCGACGTGTGCCTCCGTCCCTTTTTACCCTCAACCTTAATTTTGTTTGTCTCCAATTTCACGACCTACAAACGGCGCTCCGGGTACGAAGGGCGAACTCGACAAAACGTAGTTTCGAGATATTCGCATTTTAAAGTTTTCTGTTAAGGGCGAACTCGACAGAAAAGTCACTCTCTGGAATTTTCGTGGCGAGATTTTAGATTTTATAGAATCATAGAGAAAAAGGGTTTTTTAAAAATTTTCGAATATTTTTTACGATTATTAATTCACAAAATATTATATTCTTATTTCGTGGCGGTGAGCTGTTCGAAGAGTGGGGCTCCCGGAAAAGGAGTGGGGGTAGTGGACTAGGATACGAGTTCGCCCTTCGTACCCGCTCGGATATCGCAGTTAGAGCTTCGCCGCATATCGGTTTTTACATATTTTAAAGGGGAAAAAAGGGCAAACTCAATATAAAAATTACATGGGTGTATTCTTCAAAAGATCCAGAATCTGAAAATGAAAAAAAAAAAATTGTCCGATGTTGAGTTCGCCCTTCGTACCCGGAGCGCCTCAATTAAAAAAAAGTTTTTCTCCTTAATACCCACTTAATGAAACAAGGAAGGCTAATTATTCTTAAGTACACCTCGCTTTGTCATTTAAAAAAAACTTGTATCATGAAGGAAGTACATTAAAATCCTTTAAACACTTACACCGTTGAAAAAAACATAGAAACTCAATTATGTACTTACGTATCATGTAAAACCGGCTCCACAAATAGTGGAAACCTGCGTCTTTTATTAAATAAGATAATTAGTTACTCCACATTATGTGTGCGATTATCTCATTTTATATGTGCCCATAATTAGTTGCTTAAGAACCGACAAAACGGTGAAATGTAATAAAAACGTTGTTCACAATTAATAAAACCGGAGAGCTTAATTTATGTTATACCGAAAGACGTCGGCTTACTTTATTCTAGAGGGGTGATAAAGCGACAATGGAAAATTCGCAAAATTAGAAGCTTTTTGACATTTCTAACCAAAAAAAAAAGTGGCGATCCAGCTACTGCTAAGCAGACGATTTAGATACCCTTTAACCAACGATACAGCCACTGCATAGCCGACGATTCAGCCACTGTTTAGCTGAAAATTTAGTGATTGTTCAGCCGATGATTTAGCCACCGTTTAACCAACGATTAAGCCACTGTTTAACCAAAGATTAAGCCACTGACTATTTGATGATTTTGCCACTGATTAGCTGATGATTTAGCTACCCTTTAACCAACGATTTAGCGACTGTTTAGGCGACGATTCAGCCACTGACTAGCTGATGATTTAGCTACAACTTATCCAACGATTATCGACTGTTTAGCTGACGATTTAGCTACTTAATAGGTGACGATTCAGCCTCTGTTTAGCTGACGGTTTAACCACCCTTTAACCAACGATTTAGTGACTGCTTAGGCGACAATTGAGCCACTGCTTAGCTGACGATTTAAACACCCTTTAACCATTGATTTAGCGACTGTTTGGATGAAGATTTAGTGACTGCTTACCTGACGATTCCGCCCCTGTTTAACCGACGATTTAGCTACCGTTTAACCAACGGGAGTTTTGCAACTGGGCCAATCCTTTCTACCTGATAAAAATGTCGCCGATGGACGTATCTAACTGGGCCATTGTATCAAATCATAAGTATCTAACTGGGCCAATGAACACTAAAATAATTGTATCCAACTGGGCCAATACTTGATTATCAACAAATGCAAGGATCGTCCACAACACCAAGAAAATGGCGTTCACGGTCGCTACTGTTATTAAACTGAGAAAAGCTTTTGAATATAAAATAATAACATAATTTAACATGGTGATTATAAAGCCGGGCTGTGTGAATTAGTATTGTCAATCAAAATATTTTTAGATGCAGCAAAATTGGGGTACAAAAGTTGACAACTGCAGCCAAACGGAAGGCAAAGGAGCAGTTATCTGAGAGGCCTGCAAAGATAGTTCGACGCGTATTAGATGAACAAGCCTGCAGTGTTGTCACGGAGCTTTATCCCACTACCAAAACGACGGTATTAATTTTGGCCGACTTGGGCACCAGTTTTTGGCCGAATTCGTAACTATGGCTTTCGAGTGGTTGGCCGAGTTGGGCACGATGGATGTCAAGTCGTTGGCCCAGTTAGATATATTTTGGGTCGTTGATGAAAATATTTGGCCCGGTTGGTTACCAGCCTAACCAACGATTTAGGGACTGTTTAGCTGACGATTTAGCCACCGTTTTACCAACGATTTAGCGACTGTTTAGATGACAATTCAGCCACTGCTTAGGCGACAATTGAGCCACTGCTTAGCCGATGATTTAACCTCCCTTTAACCGATGTTTTAGCGACTGTTTACATGAAGATTTAGCGACTGTTTAGCTTACGATTCAGCCACTGTTTAACCGACGATTTAGCCACCGTTTAACCAACGATTTAGCGACTGTTTAGTTGACGATTCAGCCACAGATTAGCCGTCGATTCAGCCACTGATTAGCCGTCGATTCAGCCACTGCTTAGCCGACGAATTAACCACCCTTTAACCAATGATTTAGCGATTGCTTATCTGACGATTCAGCCACTGTTTAACCGACGATTTAAAGGTCTTGTATAAAGGGCAATTTTAGATAAAAAAAACTGCCAAATTTTGGGTTTTACTTCAATTAGTCCGCGTTTGAGGATATATTCACTTTTTTAGATTTAGACTGAAACATCTCAAAAACTGTTAAATATACAGGTTAGACAACTCAGTCCTTTTGAAGGGCCCTTAAAAAATCTTTCCAAAAAGTGATAATTTTGGAAAATCGGTTGAGCCCTTCTGAAAATATCCGCGTTTTTAGTTTGACGAGGGGGAATATTTAGACTCAAATATATCAAAACCGTTAGGTATACAGGGTAGATAACTAATACCTTTTTTAAGGGCCGTTAAAAGAGCTTTCCAAAAAGTGGTAATTTAAGAAAATCGGTCCAGCCGTTCCTGAGATGTCCGTCCTTTAATGGGCGCAAACGGACGCAAGGAATTTTCTCAGGATTTCCAGGTTTAAAAAACCTTTTTTTTTAATCTAATTTTTAGATTAGTTTGGCCCCCTTTGAACCCTACGTGCGCCCAACGAAATCCCCCCCCCCTCCGAACACGTGGCCTGACATGACACCGCAAAAAAAGTGTGCCCACCCGTTGCCCTGAAGTTCGAAAAAAAAAAGCTTCGGGGAGGAAAAAAAAGTCGCCACCTGATATTAAAAAAAATCTGGGACACTTCATTTATTAACGACGCTAAATTAACAATGAATATCGCTCATTCATATGCTAAATCCTAAAAAGGGAGGCGGGTCCATGTGTGTAAGGCAAAAAAAAAAACAAAGGTGGAGGGTGAAATAAAAAAAAAGGATAAAAACAGTGGGACGCGGAAATAATAAATAAAAAACCGAGTCAAAAAGGGAGGTGGGGAAAAAAAAGATTGTTTTATAACCTCCCTTTTGTTCCAAGTTCAGCCGTTAATTCTATGGGTTAACACTTAATTTTTTTATAAGGATTTTCCCCAAAAGATAAGGAGAGGTGGCTAACTCGTCTGCTAACGCTCACTAAATCGTCAGCTAACGCTCACTAAATCGCCAGCTAAACCTCACTAATCGCCGGTTGATTTGTCAGCTAACGCTCGCTAAATCAAGTTCAGCCGTTAATTCTATGGGTTAACACTTAATTTTATATAAGGATTTTCCCAAAAGTAAGGAGAGAGACGGTGGCTAACTCGCCGGCTAACTTTGGCTAAATCGTTAGTTAACGCTCTCTAAATTGTCAGCTAACGCTCGCTAAATCAAGTTTAGCGGTTAATTAAATGCGTTAACACTTAATTTTTTTATAAGGATTTTCCCAAAAGATAAGGAGCGAGGTGGCTAACTATTCAGCTAACCCTCACTAAATCGTAAGCTAAAGCTCACTAAATCGCCAGCCAGCGCTGACTAAATTGCTAGCTAACGCTCACTAAATCGCCAGCAAGCGTTCACTAAATCGCCAGCTAACTCACTAAATCGCCTGCAAGCGTTCACTAAATCGCCAGCTTACGCTCACTTAATCGCCAACAAGCGTTCACCAAATCGCCAGCTAACGCTCACTAAATTGCCAGCTAACGCTCGCTAAACCGACAGCTAACGATTACTAAATTTTCAGCTAACGCTCACTAAATCGCCAGCTAACGCTCACTAAATCGCCAGCTAACGCTCACTAAATCGTCACCTAACGCTCACTATATCGTCAGCTAACGCTGAGTACATCGCCAGCTAACGCTCACTAAATCGTCTGCTAAATTGTCAGCTAACGCTCACTAAATCGCCAGCCAGCGCTCACTATATCGTCAGCTAACGCTGAGTACATCGTCAGCTAACGCTCACTAAATCGTCAGCTAAATCAAGTTCAGCCGTTAATTCTATGCGTTAACACTTAATTTTTATATACGGATTTAAAAAAAAGATGAGGAGAGAAGTGGCAAACTCGTCAGCCAACGCTCACTAAATCGCCAGCTAACGCTCACTAAATCGTCTGCTAAATTGTCAGCTAACGCTCATTAAATCGCAAGCCAGCGCTCACTAAATCGCCAGCTAACGCTCACTAAACCGCCAGCTAACGATCACTAAATTGTCAGCTAACGCTCACTAAATCCCCTGCTAAAGCTCACTCAAATCAAGTTGAGGCGTTAATTCTATGCGTTAACACTTAATTTTTAAAAGGAATTTGAAGAAAACAATCTTCTTTCTTTCTATGAAATGACGATGAGTGCATTTTTTGAGGTGATATGTGCTATCTTCTATCTGAAAAATGTTAACGGGTTAAACGTTTTGGTAAAAATAGGTTGCCTCGAAAACAGGTGTTTCGTGATAAATGAGCGACGGGGTGTATAGAAATGAGCGGTTTGTTAGTGCAAGACGTGACTTTCCTCTTTCGTAACCTCTCCGTAGCTATGATACAACCTTCGAACTATGCAATCGAAGGCACGACTTTTTCCAATCGCATCCTAGAAACACCCTGACCCAAACCCTCTCACGGTGGGGCCCCAGGATTCGCGAACTATTTTACAAACAGGTGCTAACCTTGTGAGTATAAAGGAGCGGCTCTATAAGTGAAGGCTACCGTTGCGTAAATACGTGGTGGTAAAAAAAGGAAAAATAACTAACGGATGTCATCGCCCGAAAAATTCCCGGCTTACTCGACTTTTTGCCGGGCGACAAACTTTTTTTCGGCCTGAAAACGCCGATCGCACTAAAGTTGTGTCCCTTGGTAAAATTGGAAAAGCACCCATGGCTCAAATGCCACATTTTTATGCTTAAACGGTTGCTGCAGATCGAGCGACTGTTTAGCTGACGATTCAGCCACTGTTTAGCCTACGATTTAGCCATTGTTTAACGGACGATTTAGCGACTGTTTAGCTGACGATTCAGCCACTGTTTAGCCGACGATTCAGCCACTGTTTAGCCGACGATTTAGCCACCTTTTCACCAACAACGATTTAGGCACTGTTTAGCTGAAGATCAGCCAGTGTTTAGCCGACGAATTAGCCACTGTTTAGCAGGCGATTTAGCCACCGTTTAACCAACGATTCAGCTACTGTTTAGCCGACGATTTAGCCACCGTTTGACGAACGATTTAGCCGACGATTTAGCGACCGTTTAACCAATGATTTAGCGACTGATTAACCGACGATTTAGCGACTGTTTAGCCCTAGCTCACTAAAGTTTTGTCCCTTGGTAAATTAGGGAACGCTCCCTTGGCTCAAATACCATATTTTTATGCTAGAACAGTTGCTGACGATTTAACCGACGATTGAGCGACTGTTAAGCTGACGATTAAGCCACTGTTTAGCCGACGATTTAAACACAGTTTAACCAACGATTTAGCGACTGTTTAACCCTTGCTCACAAAAGTTTTTCCCTTGGCTCAAATACCATATTTTTATGCTTGAACAGTTGTTGACGATTTAGCCGACGATAGAGCGACTGTTTAGCTGACGATTTAGGGACTGTTTAGCCGGCAATTTAACCACTGTTTAACCAACGATTTTGTGACTGTTTAACCCTAGCTCACTAAAGTTTTGTCCCTTGGTAAATTGGGAACGCTCCCTTGGCTCAAATACCATATTTTCATGCTTAAACAGTTGCTGACAATTTAGCCGACGATTGAGCTACTGTTTAGCTCACGATTCAGCCACTGTTTAGCCGACGATTTAACCACCGCTTAACCAACGATTTAGCGACTGTTTATCCGACGATTTAGCGACTGTTTGACCAACGATTTAGCCACCGTTTAGCCGACGATTTAGCCACCGTTTAATTTGTTTTCAGAAAGGCTACCAAGCTGGCGATCAAGCTTACGATTAAACCGCTTAACCGAGGATTTAGCTACTATTTTTTCGACGATTTAGGAAGTGTCCAGCTAGCGATTCAGCCACCGTTCAGTAACTATTTGGCCGACGATTTAGCGTGCGACGTTTAGCCGAGAAGAAGGAAGGGCTTAAAAAGTAGAAGAGGCCGTCTTCGCTAGTGACACAGCGTCAACCCTTTTGAAGAAGGGGGGGGGGGGGGGTCGAGAAGCGCTGTTGCCGAATGGAACCTTCCAAAATTAATTTTTATAAACCATCAACACCTTAAAGCAAATCGAAAATTTACAAATAGTTGGAAATGATAATTTTTTTAGATAAAAATTAAGTAAAATAATCATTTGAGAAGGAAAAAAAATAGTTTAAGAATTAAAAATTGGTTCGGCCCTCAGTTTCAGAAAACCGGTTAAGATTTTTTTTTCCTCACTCAACATCTTTTCTTCAAAAACTTTTTTTTAAAATTGATTTTGAACGTAAAAAACATGAAAGATACAAATGCTCATTCTCAGGAAGTTTTGTCAACGTCCCAAAGAAAAAAAAAAAAATAAAAAATTTTAAAAAAATAAAAAATAAAAACCCTTTATTAGCTACACGGAAATTTTAGAATAAAATAGATTAACATATTCCATATATATGCTAATGGGGACCTTTTGTAATTCTTAATACATAATAAGGCAGGCCACTTTGTAATTTGTATAGGGCGTGAAAGAAAAAAAAATTAAATTTTATTTATTTAAATAATTAGTGAATTTTATTCAATTATTTAAGGTCGGAAATTGTTTTTTTCTTTTTAAATTATTGTTTTTATTATTTAATATTTTCATGCTTCCTAATAAAATATTCAATCGATAGAGGAAAAAAAAGTTGTAATTTTCCCACTGACAAAGTAAGGAAATTACCTCAACGACCTCGGGGCGCTTTTATCCATGAATTACCGTAATATCGCGGGAAGGTGGGATGTCGAAGGGATGTTGCGAAATGTGCATTATGCAGTTGGCAACCTTGAAATAAAAACCCAAGGTTTTTAAGACCTTTTTCGCCGGCATACAAAGAAAATGAGTTTTCTATGAATTTTAGGAGGACTAGACAAAATTTGACTGAACTCTGTTAAACAGTGGCTGAATCTTCAGCTAATCAGTCGATAAATCGTTGTTTAATTTGAATTGGAACATAATTAAGTATCCCTTCCTTCTTCTCGGCGAAACGGAGGCAAAACGTCAGCTGAACACTCGCTAAATGTCGGCCAAATAGTCGCTAAATCCTCGGTTAAACAGATTAATCGTAAGCTTAATCGTCAGGTTGGTAGTCTTTCTGATCGAAACCCTTCCTTCTTCTCGGCTAAACGGAGGCTAAATCATCAGCTAAAATCTCGCTAAATGGTCGGTCAAATAGTCACTAATTCGGCTAAACGGTGGTTAAATCCCTCGCTAACAGTTGCTAAATCGTCGGCCCAATACGCACTAAATTCTCGGTTAAAAAGTTTAATTGTAAGCTTAGTAGCCTTTCTGATAAGATATTAATTTGAATTTGAACATAATTAAGTATATGTATTCACATTTACATGTCTTAGCTTAATGAAGATAAATAATAGCTTTGTTCCAACCGCAGTTTGAAACTGGTTTGAAACTCCTGGAACATGCGCAGAAGGAATTGCACGTCTTTGACGTCAGAGGACTTCAGATTTGAGGGACAAACGATTCTCACGACGTCCAAATCCTTCTGCGCAAGCTCCGGGAGTTTCAAACTATTTATACCTTCATTAAGCTAATACATGTAAATGTGAATATCCCTAAATATGTTCAAATTCAATTTAATATCTTATAAGTTATAAGTTATAAAAAGGCTACCAACTTGACGATTAAGCATACGATTAATCTGTTTAACCGAGGATTTATTATATTTATATATATTTACTATTGGCCGACGATTTAGCAACCGTTTAGCGAGCAATTTAGCCGCCGTTTAGCCGACGAATTAGTGAATATTTGGCCGACGATTTAGCGAGTGTTTAGCTGGCGATTAGACTCCGTTTTGCCGAGAAGAAGGAAGCGATACATAATTTTAGGATTTGGACTTCAAATTTGACGTCCTATGACTTCTGATTTGACGGACAAACGACGTCACGACGTCCAATCCTTCTGCGCATGCCTTGTAACTCCTGCTTTCAAACTCTGTATGTTTTTGCACCTGAACATTTTTTTTCCAGGCGCGACCGCATCGTACACAAAGGTCAAAACGTGAGAGCCGTTTTTACAACCCGGCTATATTAAATTTTGACCTCAAGATTGTAAATTAAGGGTTACAGAGTTGGATTTTTTTTCTAACCCTTTTTTTCTCCATCTCGGTCCGGGTTTTTTTTCTTTCCTTCTTTTTCCACGGTCATCACAACTCGAAGTTTTTATTGAGTACTTAACAGGACCGTAAAATCAAGCCCATTAGGCAAACTTACTTTTAAAAGGCGAATGCTTAATATCAGGCTAATCAAAAATTTATTTGCATTTCCTTATTTTTACTCCCCAACGATTAGCCACTTTTAGGTCTGTGCTCAAAAATCTTATCTAATAGTTTTGTTCCATCCGGAGTTTGATACTCCTGGAGCATGCGCAGAAGGATTTGGACGTCAAATTGAATCGTCGGTCAAACAGTCACTAATTCGTCGGCAAAACAGTGGCTAAATCGCTAGCTAAACAGTTGCTAAATAGTCGCTAAATCCTCGGTTAAACGGTTTAATCGCAAGCTTAATCGTCAGCTTCGGAACCTTCCTTCTTCTCGGCTATTAGGAGGCTACATCGTCAGCTAAACAGTTGTTAAATCGTCGGCCAAATAGTCGCTAAATCCTCGGTTAAGCGGTTTAATCGTTAGCTCGGTAGCCTTTCTGATAAAATATTAATTTGAATTTGAACATAATTAAGTAAGTTCACATATTTTACATGTCTTAGCTCAATGATAGGTTTGTTCCAACCGCAGTTTGAAACTGGTTTGAAACTCCTGGAGCATGCGCAGAAGGATTTGGACTTTCAAATCGTCAGTCCATCTCAAGTTATCTGACGTCTTGGTGTGCAAATCCTTTTGCGCATGCTCCAGGAGTTTAAAACTGCGGTTGGAACAAAGCTAATGTAAAATATTTTGAATTCAAAATCCCCATTTATCCGTAGTAATTACATTTTTTTTAATGCTGTTATTAAAAAGAAAAATCTTGGGTTAAGTTTTAGGCAAATAGAAGATATCGCCAGTTTAAATAAACTACTGTATCATTCATCTTATCAGAAGATAAGACGTTATCTTCTGATTAAAAACTACTCCGATATCAATTTTCGATTTTCTTCGACGTGGGGGAAAAAAATCTTAAGTTTTTCGCCGGATTTTTCAACATTCGCTTTTTTTCTGGTCTGTTCGCCTCCCCTTTTTTTCCTAATCAAATGTCATCCCCCCGGCCTCTCTCTCGCTCCCTTTCGCCCATTCAGCGAACGCCCAGGAAATTGAATTCCTGGAAGAAATCCCTGGAAACCTCCGGAGGCAATCCGAACCTTCACCCCTTCCCTGCGCATGAAAAGAGATGAATTCCTTATATACGAAATAGGATTTTTTTTCTCTCTATTTTATAAATCCCCCCCCCCCCAATCGGGGTCGGTATTCACATCAGCTTTGTTCCAACCGCAGTTTGAAACTTCTGGAGCATGCGCAGAAGGATTTGGACGTCGTTTGAATCGTTTTTCCGTCAAATCAGAAGTCATATGATGTCCAAATCCTTCTGCGCATGCTCCAGGAGTTTCAAACTGCGGTTGAAACAAAGCTATTATTTATATGAGGCGCTCCGGGTACGAAGGGCGAACTCAACAAAACGTAGTTTCTATTCGCATTTTAAAGTTTTATGTTACGGGCGAACTCAACAGAAAAGTCATGCCCTGGAATGGGGAAAGGAGTGGGGCTGTGGACTAGGATGTGGAGTTCGCCCTTCGTACCCGCTAGGATATCGCAGTTAGAGCTTTGCCGCATATCGGTTTTTACGTATTTAAAGGGGAAAAAAGGGCGAACTCAACATAAAAATTAAATGGGTGTATTCACCAAGAGGTTAGAATCTGAAAATTAAAAAAAAAAATTTGTCCGATGTTGAGTTCGCCCTTCGTACTCGGAGCGCCTCATATTAAGCTAAGATATGTAAATGTGAATATACTTAACTATGTTCAAATTCAAATTACACGTACTTTCTTAGAGAAAGGCAACCAGCTAGCGAATAAGCTTACGATTAAACTATTTAACCGAGGATTAGCGACTATTTGGCCGACGATTTAGCAACTGTTCAGCTAGCTATTTAGCCACCGTTTAGCCGACGAATTAGTGACTATTTGACCGATTCAATTTTGACGTCCAAATCCTTCTGCGCATGCTCCAGGAGTTTCAAACTCCGGATGGAACAAAGATATTATTTATAACTTCATTAAGCTAAGGAATTTACTTTCAAAAGCGTCTTATTTTACCTCCCATTTTATGCTGCAATAATTTTCTAGATGCTGCAAATTTTCTTATTGGATTACCCTCCATGTACGATTTTCTCCAAATTTTCCTAGTCAAAAACT
Source organism: Orius insidiosus (assembly GCA_014119065.1). Taxonomy (NCBI): domain Eukaryota; kingdom Metazoa; phylum Arthropoda; class Insecta; order Hemiptera; family Anthocoridae; genus Orius; species Orius insidiosus. The sequence goes on along the minus strand of JACGAQ010000549.1, from coordinate 105,305 downwards.
TTTTTGGAAATTCACAAAAGTAGAAGTTGAATTAATAGGGCAAATTTTCTAGCTTAATGAACTGAAAAAGGGTCCTCTTTCCGTCTGGTTAAATATAAGCTTTGTTCCAACCGCAGTTAAAAACTTGTTTGAAACACCTGGAGCATTTGAAGGATTTAGACGTCAAATTTGACGTCCGAGGACATCTTTGACGGACAAACGATTCGAAGTCAATTTTCAAATTCTTCTGCGCATGCTCCAGGAGTTTTAAACCAGTTTCAAACTGCGGTTGGAACAAACCTATCATTAAGCTAAGACATGTAAATGTGTACATACTTAATTATGTTCAAATTCAAATTATATTTATCAGAAAGGCTACCAAGCTAACGATTAAACCGCTTAACCGAGGATTTAGCGACTATTTGGCCGACGATTTAACAACTGTTTAGCTAGCGATGTAGCCACCGTTTAGCCGACGAATTAGTGACTATTTGACCGCCGATTCAATTTTGATGTCCAAATCCTTCTGCGCATGCTCCATGAGTTTCAAACTCCGGTTGGAACAAAGCTATTATTTTAAAAATAGAATTTGTGTCAAACTTTTTTTGTAGCCTGAAATTGAATGGAGCGTTGAGAGTTATTTATTTGAATTAAGAACCCTCAGACAAGATGTTGAACGCCGTCAATGTAAATCAATGTCCTCCGATCCAATGGACCAATGAATAAATGTACTTTTAAAGGTTAATTACGTCCTATTCGGTTACACAATCGATAAAAATCTCAAAAACATTAAGAGACATGGAGAAAAACAAGATTATGGTTTTTAAAATGTTGGCAGAACTGAAAGAGGCCCTCCCAGGTTTTATATTTGTTGGTCTAAAACCCATAAACAGTGTTGAAAAAAAATTTTAAAATCTGAATCACTCGGAAATTCGCTTCTTTCCGACACTGCTTCGTGGCCTTTTTTTTTTTCTTTTTCTTTTTGTTCGATTTTTTTAAGTGAAGGGCAACTTCTGGAATGTTATGCAACTACAACTACTTCCTTTCCAGCGCAGCCCCGAGAAGGCATCAAGGTCAATATCAGGAAAAATAATATTCGAAAGAATTTTTTTTGTTACTTTCAATCCCACGTTTATTAAGAATCTTCAGTTTTTTTATGGCATTTAGGAGTGTCGACATAATGCGGTTCGCCATAATGCATGAAAATAGCAGAAATCGTGTGTTCACCATCAAAAAATCTGCAACTCGACATAAGGAAAATAGTCGAAAACGTTCACCATATTTGAACACAATACATCACACTATAAAGAAAAGATTTAACACTTGTCGTTTCGACATAAAATTTTTCGTTTCAACATCAGTTGAACATAAAGGAAACATTCATTTTAAATGTTTAAATGGTTAAATTTTTGCCCTTTACTTAACGGGCCGGTTAAAAGTTGCACTTTACTTAACGGGCAGGTTATATTTTTGCCCTTTAGTTAACAAACCGGTTAAATTTTGTCCTTTAGTTAACGAGCCGGTTAAATTTTTGTCCTTTAGTTATCGGACCGGTTAAATTTTTGCCCTTTACTTAACGGGCCGGATAAAAAGTTGCACTTTACTTAACGGGCAGGTTATATTTTTGCCCTTTAGTTAACAAACCGGTTAAATTTTTGTCCTTTAGTTAACGAGCCGGTTAAATTTTTGTCCTTTAGTTAATGGGCTGGCTAAATTTATTCCCTTTAGTTAACGGGCCGGTTAAATTTTTGCCCTTTAGTTAACGGGCCGGTTAAATTTTTGCCCTTTACTTAACAGGCCGGTTAAATTGTTGCCCTTTACTTAACGGGCCGGTTAAAAAGTTGCACGTTACTTAACGCCCAGGTTATATTTTTGCCCTTTAGTTAACGAGCCGGTTAAATTTTTGTCCTTTAGTTAATGGGCTGGTTAAATTTATTCCCTTACTTAACGGGCCGGTTAAATTTATTCCCTTTACTTAACGGGCCGGTTAAATTTTGCACTTAACTTAACAGGCCGGTTAAATTTTTGCAATTTACTTAACAGGCCGGTTAAATTCTTGCCCTTTACTTAACGGGCCGGTTAATAAGTTGCACTTTACTTAACGGGCAGGTTATATTTATTCCCTTTACTTATCGGGCCGGTTAAATTTTGACCCTTTACTTAACGGGCCGGTTAAATTGTTGCACTTAACTTAACAGGCCGGTTAAATTTTTGCCCTTTAGTTAACGGGCCGGTTAAATTTTTGCCCTTTAGTTAACGCGCCGGTTAAATTTTTGCCAATTTTTGCCCTTTACTTAACGGGCCAGTTAAATTTTTGCACTTTACTTAACAGGCCGGCTAAAATTTTGCACTTACTTAACGGGCAGGATATATTTTTCAACGGGCGGTGGCGTTTTGCCACTTACTTAACGGGCAGGTTAAGTTTTTGCCCTTTACTTAAGATTTTAAGATTAAGATTAAGTTATTCAGGGCCATGTACCCTGCATGCCCTTTACTTAAAGGGCCAGTTAAATTTTTGCACTCTACTTAACGGGCCGGTTAAATTTTTGCCCTTTACTTAACGGGCCAGTTAAATTTTAACGGGAGGTTAAGTTTTTGCCCTTTAAGAACTTGACGTTTCATCATAAAACTTTTTCTGCCGTTTAGGCATCATCTTAAGCTAGGGAAACGACAGAGAAACGACAAAAACCTTCAAACTTGACAGTTCACCAAAATGCAATTCGACATAAAGCATCTCACCATAAACTAGGCGAAAGTAGGCTAGCTCTTTCGCTGTCCCTAGTTTATGGTGAAATCCCAAATTTATGGCGAAACAAGTTTAAAGAGAGGATTTTACGGTGACTTGGACTTTTTTTATGTCGACTTGCATTTATTGAAAAAGTCGTTTATGGCGAAACGCTTTTTGTTGAAATTATGCTCAAAATTTTTGAACTTTTGAGAGCTTTATGTTCAATTGCATTATGATGAACTACAGATTTTTATGCTCAACTTTTTATGTGTTATGTCGAATGTGTTATGTGTTATGTGTATGTTTATGTTTTATGCGTTATGTCGAATGTTGTTTTTAACCTGAAAGGTAACCTCAAAAGTAAGTTTAATTTTAAACATGTCGGGACGTGTCTGAAGTCAAAAAAGAAGTGCGATTAGGCATAAAAGGAGGATTAGACCCTCGAGGGTTACGTAACTGAAAAGGAGGGTTCTTAGGTGAAGGCTAGATGGAATCTCATGTCTCATACATCATGAGGGCCCCATCTGTCAACCATCTTAGCCAACTATTCCGGAGACTCACAGATAAAAAGAAGACGAAGAAGAAAAAAAAATATTTAAAATAAACATAAAAGTCATCTTTATTCATTGTCGTTTATGACGATTTATCATCCGCATAAAATTGCATAAGAGGCACACCTTGGAATATCAATTGGTTTTTTCTAAATAGTTTTTTCTCTCTCTCCAATGCTATGTCGGAATGATTTGTTATCTTTCATTAAGCAACATTTTGATTTTCATTTAAAAATTGCTCAAAAAATTACTTTTGGTGCAATCAGGGGTTTTTTAAGACTAAAAAACTTAATTTTTGGATTTTTTTTTCATAGTTGGCTATAAACATTTAACAATCTTCAAAATGAGCTTACTAAGGGCTCCGTTCGAGTAGAAACTTTCTTGAAAATCTAAGGATGCTGTAAAAATTACTTTGGATTTTTGACCGTATCTCCTAAACTATTGGTTTTATGAAAAAATGTATAACATATTTTCGATGGAAAATTGCATAAAGTATAATTTTGTATTTAGTTCTTCTTCGTTAAACCTCATAGTTTTCGAGATATTTAAGTAAAACTGACACAAACCGCTTTTTGACATCTTTCAACTCTAAATGTGACTTTTGACGGGTTGTAACTCCGAAACCGTTCGCTTTAGGAAGATTTTGTACAAAGTAATTTCTGTTTAAAATTAAACGTAGATTATTTTTAAACTCAATATATTTTGCCCTAAACCTCTTAGTTTTCGAGATATTTGAGAAAAACTGTTAAAAAACCGCTTTTTGACATCTTTTAGCTCTAAATATGACTTTTGACGGGTTGTAACTCCGAAACCGTTCACTTTAAGAAGGTTTTCTACTAAATAATTTCTGTTTATAATTAAACGTAGATTATTTTTAAACTCAATATATTTTGCCCTAAACCTCTTAGTTTTTAAGATATTTGAGAAAAACTGTTAAAAAACAGCTTTTTGACACCCTTCTCCGCCAAATGTGACTTTTGACGGGTTGTATCTCCGAAACCGTTCACTTAAGAAAGATTTTGTACTAAGTAATTTCTGTTTAAAATTGAACGCAGATTATTTTTAAACTTAATATATTTTGCGATAAACCTAATAGTTTTGAGATATTTAAAAAAAAAAGAAAAAATCTATTTTATTTATCGGGAGAGAAAAGAAGTAACAAAAATGAAGTTGGGGCCTTCACAGGCCCCTCCTCGCCTTCCGTTCGGACGTGTATAAATGGGGAACGTGTTCTGATTTAAATAAACACGTTTGTCGCGGATTAATAGTTTAAGTCGCTCGGATACGCGCCCTGAATCTCTAATTGTCACAATCTCACCCGCATAAAAAGATCAAAATTTAAAGAATTTCTTTCCCGTTTTATACTAAGCAAAGAAAATCTAAGGTGATGTTAAAATTACTCTGGATTTTTGACCGTATCTCCTAAAGTATTGGTTTTATGGGAAAATGTGTAAAACATTTCGATGGAAAATTGCATAAAAATTAATTTGTATTTAGTATTTTTTCCGTTAAACCTCTTAGTTTTCAATATATTTGAGAAAAACTGATAAAACCGCTTTTGACATCTTTCTGCTCAAAATGTGGCTTTTGCTGGTCGGTAACTCCGAAACCGTAGACTTTAGGAACATTTTGTAGGTACAAAATAATTTTTGTTTAAAATTAAACGTAAATAAGTTTTAAACTTAGTTAGTTGCGCTAAACCTCATAGTTTTCGAGATATTTGAGAAAAACTGATAAAAACCGCTTTTTGACAACCTTCTCCGCCAAATATGACTTTTAACGGGTTGTGACTCCGAAACCGTTCACTTAAAGAAGGTTTTGTACTAAGTAATTTACGTTTAAAATTAAACGTAGATTATTTTTAAGCTCAATAAATTTTGCGCTAAACCTCAAAGTTTTCAAGATATTTGAGAAAAACTTATAAAAACCACTTTTTGACACCTTTCTGCTTCCAAATACGGGCTGTAACTCCGAAACCGTTCACTTTAGGAAGATGTGTACTATACCATTCTGTTTAAATTAAACGTTAATTATTTTAAATTTAATATATTTTGCGCTAAACATCAAAGTTTTCGAGATATATGAGAAAAACTGATAAGTTAAAACGCTTAAGTCGCTCGGATACACGCCCTGAATGTCTAACAGTCACAATCTCAACCGCAGAAAAAGATCAAAATTTAAAGAATTTCTTTCCCCATTTTATAATCCCCAACCAAAGAAAATCTAAGGATGCTGTTAAAATTACTTTGGATTTTTGACCGTATCTCCTAAGCTATTGGTTTTATGAAAAAATGTATAATATTTCGATGGAAAATTGAATAAAGATTAATTTTGTATTTAGTATTTTTTCGATAAACCTCATAGTTTTCAAGATATTTGAGGAAAACTGATAAAAACCGCTTTTTGACTTTCTGCTCCAAATGTGACTTTTGATGGTCGGTAACTCCGAAACCGTTCACTTTAGAAAGGTTTATATTTTATCATTTTTGTTTAAAATTAAGCGTAGAATATTTTTAAACTTACTATAGGTTGCGCTAAACCTCATAGTTTTCGAGAAATTTGAGGAAAAACTGATAAAAACCGCTTTTGACACCCTTCTCCGCCAAAAGTGTCTTTTGACGGGTTGTAACTCCGAAACCGTTCACTTAGGAAGATTTGTACTATGTAATTTTTGTTAAAATTAAAAGTAGATTATTTTTAAACTCAATATATTTTGCGCTAAAACTCAAAGTTTTTAAGATACTTGAGAAAAACTGATAAAAACCGCTTTTTGTCACCCTTCTTCGCCAGTGTGACTTTTAACGGGTTGTAACTCCGAAACTGTTCACTTAAAGAAGGTTTTGTTCTAATTAATTTCTGTTTAAAATTAAACGTCAATTATGTTTAAACTCAGTATAGTTTGCGCTAAACCTCATAGTTTTTGAGATATTTGAGAAAAACTGATAAAAACCGCTTTTTGACACCTTCTTCCCCCAAATATAACTTTTGACGGGTTGTAACTCCGAAACCGTCCTCTTTAGCAAGGTTTTGTATTATATCATTTCTCTTTAAATTTAAACGTTAATTATTTTAAACTTATTATATTTTGCGCTAAACCTCAAAGTTTTCAAGATATTTGAGAAAAGTTATAAAAACCACTTTTTGACACCTTTCTTCTCGAAATGCGACATTTGACGGGCTGTAACTCCGAAACCGTTCACTTTAGGAAGATTTTGTATTCATCATTTCTGTTGGAAATTAAACGTTAATTATTTTTAACTTAATATATTTGGCGCTAAAATCATAGTTTTCGAGATATTGCGAAAAACTGATAAGTTAAGACTGATACGCGCTCTGAATCACTCCATCACACCCGTCACAATCTCACCGGCATAAAAAGATCAAAATTTAAAGAATTTCTTTCCCCATTTTATAATCCGCAAGCAAAGAAAATCAATGTCGATGAGATTTTTTTTAGAAACGTGTTTATCTTCGAAACTCTATTATCCGTATCCGACGGCTTTCGGGTCTGGAAAATCCGAGGATTATGGAAAAATTTCGCCCTTTTCAGCTCCCCTCCCGGTTTTTTTTTCTCTTCTAAGCTTTTCCCGAAGAGGGAGGAAACTCGGAATGAAAATTCTTTTCCCGACCTCCTAAAAAAAAAGATGGTTTTTAATAAAGGGAATTCTTCTTGGGATATTTCACGGTTATAAACGAGAAGCTAAGGGACCGTATGGCGAATTGAGTCGTAAAAAGCCTTTTTGTGAATAGCCTATAATTTATTTTATAGAAGCCCTGATTATTGAGGGAGAAGAAATGTTGGAATTAACAAAAAATCGATATAAACAGGTTGAGAAATAAAATTCATCTTTTAACATTAAAAAAAGCCTAACAGCCACTTAAAACTTCTTCGAGGGAGCCTCACCTCTTTTTTTTCTCTCACTCTTCGAAACCCTTTTTTTCCCCCTTCAACCAGCAATTTCTTCTTTCCCATTTTTGTTGTCGGGCGTTTAACTCTTGCGAGGCCAATTAGGTGGCGAAGGCCCCCGCTTTGAATTACAAAAAACTACGATCAAGTTGTTACTCGAATGTGATGTCTTCAGTTATAGAAGCCATCTGCTTATGTCACCGCTTTCCCCCGAAAAACCGCAGTTGGCTCTATCACGAATTCAACTTGTCTATTCTAAATTATGAAATAACCCACTATACAAAAATTTGAACAAAATCGTTCGATTTTCAGGATTTTCTGACTTACTGTCTACACCGTTCACTTATTGAAGATATGTACTAGATACTTTTTATAGGGAATTTAATAATAAATTTTTTGTACTATATGTTTGTGCTAAACCTCATAGTTTTCGAGATTTTGGCAAAAACTGATAAAAACCGTGGAGACGGGCTTATCAAGTTTTTGATAAATTACGACTTATGACGGTCTACACCGAAACCGTTCACTTATTAAGCATTATGTACTAAATACTTTTATAGAAGCTTTAATGATAAATATTTTTGTACTAAACATGTTTTGCGCTAAACCTCATAGTTTTCGAGATATTGGCAAAAACTGATAAAAACCGTGGAGGCGGGCTATCAAGTTTTTGACTGCGACTTAGTGTCTACGCCGAAACCGTTCAATTATTGAAGATTATGTACTAAATAATTTTTATGGGAAATTTAATAATAAATATTTTTGTACTAAACATTTTGTGCTAAACCTCATAGTTTTTGAGATATTTTACAAAAACTGATGAAAACCGTGGAGACAGGCTTATCAAGTTTTTGACAAACTGCGACTTACTGTCTACACCGAAAGCGTTCACTTATTGAAGATTATGTACTAAATACTTTTATAGGAAATTTAATAATAACTATTTTTGTACTAAACATGTTTTGCGCTAAACCTCATAGTTTTCGAGATATTTGACAAAAACTGATAAAAACCGTGGGCGGGTTAATCAAGTTTTTGACTGCGACTTAGTGTCTACGCCGAAACCGTTACTTATTGAACATTATGTACTAAATATTTTTTATAGAGAATTAATAATAAATATTTTTGTACTAAACTTTTTGACAAAACAGATAAAAACCGTGGAGACAGGCTTATCAAGTTTTTGACAAACTGCGATCCCTGTCGTTCAAAGATCAAAGATCCCAGTCAGCTTAACAGTCGTAGAATCGACAGCTAAACAGTTGTGTATCGACAGCTGAACCGTCGACAATTCGTCAGCTAAGTCAGTCGTAGAATCGACAGCTGACAATTAGTCAGCTAAACAGTCGTAAGATTGTCAGCTAAATATTCGCTAATAAACACCAGTTTTAGACAGACAGGTCTTCACCATGTTCGCATCCTAAAAATATCTCTGCATTTTCAAGATTAGCTTGATCAATAAATTGAAATGAGAGTATTCCAACAACTCTCTTTGAGAAAGTTTAACAAAAGTTAACAACTTTTACAGTTTCCGACGTTTGTAATTCTGAAGAACTGATTTTTATTGATTTTCGGATATTCATTTATGTCAAGGGCGAAATTCTTTAAGGAGAAGAAGCCCTCGAAGATATTTTATTTTTTTAAAAAGAGGGGTGAACGTGAAACATCAATTTCATTTGTCGAAGTCCTCTGACGTCTTCATTCCTCTCATCTTCGCCATAAATCCGGTGGAGGCGATTAATAAACGTCGCCCGAAGCGGGGTCACATACGCCTTTAAGGGGTCCGGCCTTTCAGGTGAGACGAATAATTTTTTCTCAAGCATCTGCCCGTCCTTCGTCCCCTCAGCTGCCCTCACTGATAAAAACCTACATACTAACAATGAGCCAAAAAAAAAATATTCCACTTTTCTCAAAAAGAGGTTATTGAGACACCTTCCATGTCCCAGTTTTGGGTGCTTCAGGAGCTGTACAGCTGAAGATTAAACGGCTGTTCAGCTGACGAGTAAGAGCTGTATAGCTGAAGATTTAACGTTTAGCTGACGATTAAAGAGATGTATAGCTAAAGATTAAACGACGGTTCAGCTTACGACCGAAGAGCAGTATAGCTGAAGACTAAACGACCGTTCATCTGACGATTAAAGAGCTGTATAGCTGATGATTAAAAGAGTTTTCAGCTGACGCGATAAAGAGCTGTATAGCTGATGATAAACGACTGTTCAGCTGACGATTAAAAAGCTGTATAGCTGATAATTAACAGACTGTTCAGCTGAGGCGATTAAAGAGCTGTATAGCTTAAGATTAAAAGACGGTTTGGCTGACGATTAATGAGCTGTATAGCTTAAGATTAAACGATCGTTCAGCTGACGATTAAAGAGCTGTATAGCTGATGATTAAAAGAGTTTTCAGCTGACGCGATTAAAGAGCTGTATAGCTGAAGATTAAATGACTCTTCAGCTGACGATTAAAGTGCTGTATAGCTGAAGGTAAAACGACTGTTCAACTGACGATTTAAACAGCTGTGTAGCTGAAGATTAAAACGACCGTTCAGCTGACTCTTAAAGAGCTGTACCTATATCTGAAGATTAACGACCGTTCAGCTGACGATAGAAGAGCTGTATAGCAGAAGATTAAACGACTGTTCAGCTGACGATTAAAAACTGTATACGTGAATATTAAACGGCTGCTCAGCTGGCGATTAAAAACTGTATAGCTGAAGATTTAACGAGCGTTCAGGTGACGATTGAAGAGCTGAAGATTAAACGACTGTCCCGCTGACGATTAAAGAGCTGTATGCTGAAGATTAAACGACCGTTCAGCTGACGATTAAAAAAGTGTATAGCTGAAGATTAAACGACTGTGTAGCAGATGATAAACTACTGTATAGCTGAAGATTTAACGACCATTTAGCTGACGATTAAAGAGATGTATAGCTGAAGATTTAACGACGGTTCAGCTTACGACCAAAGAGCTGTATAGCTGAAGACTAACGACCGTTCATCTAACGATTAAAGAGCTGTATAGCTGATGATTTAAAGACTGTTCAGCTGGCGCGATCAAAGAGCTGTATAGCTGAAGATTAAACGACCGTTCAGCTGACGATTAAAAAAGTGTATAGCTGAAGATTAAACGACTGTGTAGCAGATGATTAACTACTGTATAGCTGAAGATTTAACGACCGTTTAGCTGACGATTAAAGAGATGTATAGCTGAAGATTAAACGACGGTTCAGCTGACGATTAAAGAGCTGTATAGCAGAAGATTAAACGACTGTTCAGCTGACGATTAAAACCTGTATACGAGAATATTAAACGGCTGCTCAGCTGGCAATTAAAAAAACTGTAAGTATAGCTGAAGATTTAACGACCGTTCCGTTGACGACTGAAGAGCTGAAGATTAAACGACTGTGTAGCAGATGATAAATACTGTATAGCTAAAGATTTAACGACGATTTAGCTGACGATTAAAGAGATGTATAGCTGAAGATTAAACGACGGTTCAGCTGACGATTAAAGAGCTGTATAGCTGAAGATTAAACCATTGTACAGATGACAATCTAACGACTGAGCAGACGAGTTTGCGATCTTTTAGCCGAGATCTATCTAATATTCCGCTATTTAACGACTGTTTATCTGACGAATGGATCCTAATCAGGAACTTACAGTCAGTTAGAACCACACGTTGAGCCTATTTTCGATCTTTCTTTTTACCGTTATCTTGAAAATTCAACAAGTCTTTAAAATGATGGCGTTAGAAGACAATAGGAATGTATTTTTTAAAACAAAGATTGCGTGATGGTTCATCGTGTGCTGAGAAGTGATTACCAGCGACGATTTTTTTTTCTCTTCTTATTTTCATAATAAGGTTGTTTTCTGTCCAACAATGACAGGCTTGGTTTCACTCTATTAGATTGATTTTTTGTAAATTCTGTCTTTATCAGGGTCGACAACCTCGAACCGCAAGTTTCCTAATCGTATGTGGTCTTCAAGGGGGGGAAATAGTTTTTTGTAATGCAACTTGGCAAAGAAAGCAGGAAGAGAACGGTCGAAGGACGACTTGGAAGTGGGGAAAAAAAAGAGCGAAGGTTGAGGTGCATGTGCAAGATCAAGGAGAGCTCGGCGCGCCTATGAAGCGAGAGAATTTTTCCTCCTTTTTTTTTTCTTCCCTCCCGCGGTCAATTCGTAGTCACAATAGCGCACCCAATCTACGTGACTTGCCCACGTTTGAAGGGAAAATTTATTGCAAAATTCATTATGCACTCTTCAAGGAAACTTGATTAAACAAGATAAACGTCCCCGTTACGAAATTTCAATTCATTATAAATACAAATAAATACAGAAAGCTAATTAAACTATTTATTATGCAATTTAATAACAAAAATCGCACACGGCGTTTTGATTTTAGTATACGGAAGATTTTGAGGTGCTTTTACACCACTTAAAGGACGATTTCTCGACTGTTCAGCTGAAAATCTATCGACTGCATGTCTGACGATTTCTCGACAGTTAGCTGATAATCTAACAACTGTTCATCTGACAATTTAACGAATGTTTAACTGACGATTTCTCGACGGCTCAGCTGTCAATTTAACGACTGTCTATCTGACGATTTCTCGACAGTTCAGCTGACAATCTAGCGACTGTTCATCTGACGATACCTCGACAATTCAGCTCATAATCTAACAACTGTTTATTTGACGATTTCTCGACTGTTCTTCCGAATTTAACCAAGTTTAGCTGACGATTTCTTCACTGTTCAGCTGACAATCTAGCGGCTGTTTATTTAACGATTCTTCACTGTTTAGCTGACAATGTAACGACTGTTCATCTGACGATTTCTCGACTGTTCAGCTGAATTTAACCAAGGTTAGCTGACGATTCTTCACTGTTCAGCTGACAATCTAGCGGCTGTTTATTTAACGATTCTTCACTGTTTAGCTGACAATCTAACGATGTTCATCTGACGACTTCTAGATGTTCAGCTGACAATTTAACCAAGGTTTAGCTGACGATTTCTCGACAATTCAGCTCATAATCTAAAACTTTATTTGAAGATTTCTTGACTGTTCATCTGACAATTTAACCAAGGTTAGCTGACGATTTCTTCACTGTTCAGCTGACATCTAGCGGCTGTTTATCTAACGATTTTCACTGTTTAGCTGACAATCTAACGACTGTTCATCTGACGATCTCGACTGTTCATCTGACAATTTAACCAAGGTTTAGCTGACGATTTCTTCAGTTCAGCTGACAATCTAGCGGCTGTTTATCTAACGATTCTTCACTGTTTAGCTGACAATCTAACGACTGTTCATCTGACGATTTCTCGACTGTTAATCTGACAATTTAACCAAGGTTTAGCTGACGATTTCTTCACTGTTTAGCTGACAATCTAGCGGCTGTTTATCTAACGATTTCTTCACTGTTTAGCTGACAATCTAAGACTGTTCATCTGACGATTTCTCGACTGTTCATCTGACATTTTAACAAGGTTTAGCTGACGATTTCTTCTCTGTTCAGCTGACAATCTAGCGGCTGTATCTAACGATTTCTTCACTGTTTAGCTGACAATCTAACGACTGTTCATCTGACGATTTCTCGACTGTTCAGCTGACAATCTAACAACTGTTCATCTGACGATTTCTCGACTGTTCATCTGACAATTTAACCAAGGTTTAGCTGATGATTTCTTCACTGTTCAGCTGACAATCTAGCGGTGTTATCTAACGATTTCTCACTGTTTAGCTGACAATCTAACGACTATTCATCTGACGATTTCTCGACAGTTTAGCTAAAAACAACTGTTCATCTGACAATTTAACGAATGTTTATCTGACGATTCTTCACTGTTCAGCTGACAATCTAGGGCTGTCAAGCGGCTGTCTATCTAACGATTTCTCGACTGTTCAGCTATCAGCGACTGTTTAACTGACGATTTCTGGACTGTTTAGCAGACAATCTAACGACTGTTCATCTAAAGATTTCTCGACAGTTCAGCTGATAATCTAACAACGTTATTTGACGATTCTCGACTGTTCATCTGACAATTTAACGAATGTTTATCTGACGATTTCTTCACTGTTCAGTGACAATCTAGCGGCTGTTTATCCAACGATTTCTCGACTGTTCAGATATCAATTTAACGACAGTTCATCTGACGATTTGTAGACAGTTCAGCTGACGATCTAACGACTGTTCATCTGACGATTTCTCGACCGTTCAGCTGACAATCTAACAATTTATCTGAACCTTTAGCACCTGAACTTCTCATTTCACCAGCGACACACTTGCCCTTCGAATTGGCGACTAAGTGGCAGTTACAAAGTCGCTTCAATTGACGCTTTTTCATTTAATTTACCCCCACTCCACGCAAGTGAAGAGGCGGATATTGAAACAAAAAAGAAGAAAAAACATGTTAAGTGGCTCGGAGAACTTAAAGCCCGCATTTCTACCCGCATCCTTTCCCGGTAGCCACATGCGTTTAACTCTATAACTACTTAAAAGATAAGCAATTTACGACCTGACATAAAAATTTTTATTGTCTTTATTATTTAAAAACATTAAAGAAATCTAGAAAGGGGTTCTCGGGGCACTTGTCATTTTTTTATTTTGTTCTGCGGTCTCCACTTTGAAAAGGGCCTTTTCTCCTTTTGAAACTTCCCCTCCTTTTCACTACTTGAGGCCTTGTTTACTGTCAAAACGTATTGACTTATATGAGACTCCCCCTTGTTAAAAAAAAAAGGGGGTTTGAAATATATATATAATAAAAAAAAAAGAAAAGGGGACAAAAAAAACTAAGAAAAGAAAACATGACCTTTATTATCCGAAAAAACGGCTTTTATTTTATGTCATAATTGAAGAGTAGATGAATTGAAAACGATTTGTATTCTTCACCTAACCCTTTTTCGTATTTATTTACGCCTTTATGAAAGAAATTCATCAAATCTGTTAAAAATTTGCAATTTAAAATTTATAGCTGGTCAAGAGCGTTCTGCTCTGCCGTTAATTCCGCTAACATCCTGACGATAAAGTCTTAGATGTTCTGTCATTTTTACAAACAAAAAAATCAGCTTTCGTAATAGACTTATAAAACGATGTTAATTTATATTTCACGGCCCTCATGTTAAATCCGTGTGCATCCCCCTCTGAGCCGTGAAATCGGAATTTTTCACACGGCTTTTGTACCTCGAAGATGTAAAAAAAGGCCCACAACACGCGATAAAAAAAGGCCCAAAAAAAAGTTATTTGTAAAAACCGGACGTGGTCGTTTTGCGGTTTGGAAAATTAAGGATTTTATTGAAACAGATTTTTTTTGTTAAAACAAAATTGAGGTTGATTTTATGCTATAAATTAACGTCAGTTTTCGGGGCCGTTATCGCACGTTTATGAATATTGATGGTGAAAGTGGATGATGTCATAGGGGTTTACCTGTGGGCGGAAGGTTTTTGTGACATTTAGAAATAACTTAGTTGTGAGGATTTCATTATTTTGTGGAAGTTAAGGGAGTAGGATATTGTCCCACCCACCGAGTCTGGAAGGAATAAACGTTTTGAGGGTGAACACGGTTACCAAAGAGACAAGCTCAGCCCTCTCCCATTGGCTCAGCGGCTTGTTACATGTGTTTTCATTGGCGGAGACGTTTCAACATCGATCCCAGTCTGGAAGCACTTTTCATTTCCTGTTCAAAAGTTAAGTCTGCTCCGCGTTTACCAAGTAGTTTTGTGCTAGTGTCATCGTTTTCGTAGGATGATAGAATCCGATAAATCTGATCGTTATGAGTGGACGTTGTAGGCCTCGTTAGCTGGGATGAAGGGTTTATTTAAAAAGTCGTACAAATTACTAAACATGACCTGAACGACCGCTTTATATAATTTAATTCCAAGAGGGGAATAAAGATTAAGTCAAATGGGGGTGGACCCTCCATATAAAACGGTAATAGGAAAGGGAGGGTGGCTTGTCTCAGCGTGGATTTAGTGGTACTAAATCAGGGCCACGCCCCCAGTCAAATGTTGCCAAGGGACCACCAGTCTATTTACATAAATTCAATCAATGGTTTTCCTTCAATCCCAGCGACCTCACGCGACCTTGATGGACGATTTGTGCGGTCCGTACGTGAGTGGAGAAGCACGTACGATGATTATCCCGGACCAATCATGTAGAGACAAAGAAACACGTTTCCGT
Organism: Orius insidiosus; assembly: GCA_014119065.1. Classification (NCBI taxonomy): domain Eukaryota; kingdom Metazoa; phylum Arthropoda; class Insecta; order Hemiptera; family Anthocoridae; genus Orius; species Orius insidiosus. The sequence goes on along the minus strand of JACGAQ010000549.1, from coordinate 89,963 downwards.
AATTTTCCTGACGTGATTTTTACACGTTGTTTTTTTTGTTTCAGGAGCATCCGGGCCTGAGAGGCACTCCTCTGGCTATGTTGGCCGCCCAGTGCAACAAACTGTCGAACAAATCGCCTCCACCGTTGGCCGACGCAGCCGTTGGAAAGGGTTTCACCCGTGGAAGAAAAGTCCTCAGGGAGGTAGCGGCGGAGTCGCCCCCGAAACGAGACAGCGACGAGTTCAGCGCCTTATTCGAGACCGCCCGTTAGTTCATGTAGTTATACTGCCGCATCAGGAGACCTTTGGACGACCGCATCGAGCGCTCCTCCTCCTGAGAACCAGTTAAAAGTAGAAGCCGTTTATTCTAGACATCCTTACGAATCGTGGCCTTTTAATACTATGCCGGGTGCCCACCATGTCAAACCGGAGACTGTGAACGCCGGATGGTGGGATGTACATTCTGCAGCGGCTCCCGGTTGGTTGGACATGTCCGGCCATACGCAAATGAACTATAGTCCCGATTATACGTTAAGCCATACGCTAGCTGCGTCGAATACAGCGCACCTCTTAGGATCGGGACAGCATTTACTTCAAGACTATAAAATGTTACCCGGACAAGGTACCACGTTCGGTCTTCACCATACGCCGCCCGCAGCGCCCGCGCCTGCTCCTCAAGCACCCTCACCGAGGTCTCAACGACGTTACACGGGTCGTGCGACCTGCGACTGCCCCAACTGCCAAGAAGCCGAAAGATTAGGACCCGCCGGAGTTCACCTTAGGAAAAAAAATATTCATAGTTGTCATATACCCGGTTGTGGCAAAGTCTACGGCAAAACGTCACATCTGAAGGCTCATTTAAGATGGCACACCGGCGAACGCCCATTCGTCTGCAACTGGCTTTTCTGCGGTAAAAGATTCACCAGATCCGACGAACTCCAACGCCATCTAAGGACACACACCGGTGAAAAAAGGTTCGCCTGTCCTATCTGTAACAAGAGGTTCATGCGCTCAGACCACCTCGCGAAACACGTCAAAACCCATAGCGGGAACGGTAGTAAAAAAGGAAGTAGCGAGTCTTGCTCAGATTCGGAAGAGACCTCACTCACGGGGACTCCTCCGCCTAACGAAACCGTTTTAGGAGAGGCCATGAAAGGCGGGCTGGTCTGAGCGCTGGACCTCCACAATTTTTCTACATTCAATCTTGAAACAAAATTTGACTTGTTAACTCTAGTTGACGTTTTTCAGAAGACTCTTGCGGGGGATGGAGCCATGTCTGATCTGAAGGGCCTCCTTGTCTCTGACTGCTGCACAGGCTGGGCTCTGTTCATTACACATTGCAAACTGTTCCTTCCCCAGCTCCCTTCACCGATTGCACTCAAAACCAGTAGTCGCACCCACAGACTTACACAAATACCTCATTTTTTTTATGCACTTACACAGACTATTCATCGTATTTACTAAGACGTCAAACTGTATAACTGCTATTAACTAACGAAAGACATAAAAGTAAGTTTTGTTACTACAGGTGGGTGGGCGCGATTTCCGAGATCTCTCAGTTTTGCAGTGTGTTCCAAACAGGGCCCACCCAAAATCATTTTATTTTTATCGAGTGCCTTAGTGAGACCAAACTTTAACTTTGGAGGAGAGACCAAAGGGGCCCGGATGTGACTAACTCCTCTCTCTCGGCTCTTATAATGTAAATATGTTATAAAGTATATATTATATTTAAAAAAACAAAAAAAAATTTAAAAAGCGATTTGTAAAAGTCCCATTTGCTTGATGTATTTTTATTAATAGTTCTATGGATAAATTATAAGATTGTGTAAATAAAATCCACAATGTGGACTGTTTTTTGTCACTTGTAACCCTTGTAAATATGAAGTATATTATTTGTTTTAAAATTGGAATAAAAATAATGGTGAAAATTTTACAAAAGAGCTTTTTACGTTGAAAATATGGAAAATGTGACACATGACGTACACAGTAGAAAAACACATATCAAACGAGGGGACGTAAGATAAAACGCTAGTCATTTACAGCGACAGACACTGAAAGTCCTTTCCTTCCCTTTTTTGACCCAATACCCTCAGGATTCCCCTCCCTACACCTTAAATTCTTGTGTAAGAATAAAAGAAAAAGTAATAATAAAGATACGTTTTCACAAAATTGATTTTTTTTTTTTTTATAACCCTTTTGGTGGCAGCTCTTTTGCTTCACACTGCAATAATTTAAAAGAAAGACAGCTTGGATGAAAACTTCGCATTGAATTTACAAAAGTATTAAATTAGGCGGAATAATAAAAAACGCCCGGGTGCACGGATAAAAACAAACGAGTCTTCCTCCCATTGTGGATTAACACAAAGAAGTTGCGTGCGGAGGAAGCCGATGGAACAATAGCGAAGGATGAAAGGATTCTTAAGAGAAATATGTATTTAGTCTAAATGAGAAGTTAAAAAGGGTTGAAATTATTGAGTAGAACATATGACGCGCAGGTGAATGTTATTTAGCCCTCCAACAGTAGGAGCTCCATTTAATTTGCGGTCGTCGACAATTACAAAGTACGAAGACAAAAGGAGCAACTGCTGCCTTTCAACTCCGGATACATGGAATCCCGAAGATGAGAGAAAGCAACTGAAAAGGAACAATAAAAAGAAGGTAAGTTACTCTTTTAAAAGCGACAGAACATTGAAAAGGACTAAAATAAAACCTCTTATTATCTGCCACCCAAGCGCCAGATCTGCTAGAGAAAAGAAACTTGATGACTTTCGTAACTTAAATTGGCAGAAAACATTTTGAGCAAATTTTTGAGATTCTTTTGAAAAATATGTTTTTGGAAGCGTCGTCATTTGAGAAAATTAGCGTCCTTGTAAAATCACGATTTTGCAAGCGGTCATTGGTCATTGAAGCGATCCACGTGTTCCAATTGAGTCCATCATAGGTTCATTGTGAAACATTCAGCTTTAGTGAATATCGGAGATGATTGTCCAAAAAAGTAAAATTCATGATTTCCTAAAATAGTGAGTCTTTATCAAAATTCAATTTTTTCGATGATGAAGATTATGGTTGAAAAATAGAATGTTGGAGGAATAATGTTGCTTTTTGAATAAGTTGAAGCGGGTCTCGGTCGGTGAGGTCGAATAACCCGAGGCTACCGGACCCACGAATACGACCGCGCACCATCTGTCGGAAAACAATCGAACCCCGAACCATCAAAATGTGTTTCCGTATACGAATTTTATTTACGAAATCATCACTTAATTGAATTAAAACTCCCCTTTTAGTCGTTTTCACCCTTCGGGTTGGGGATGACTCAAGTGTAATAGATTGCACAATATGGATCGGGAGATGAGAAGTTAACTTTGCGGGGAGAGGGACACCCCGCTGATAGCAATCAAAGCAAACCATAAAGACTCGTCTCATTCAATTCTAAACAGAGTAACCTTGTTAAGGGGCATTAGTGTCACACTGGGGGAGGAAGCCACAAATCTAAACCGTCTAATTCATTTACAACTCTGAAGAGTAATAGAATTGATTACTGTTTTCACAAAGTTCAAGAGTGGGAGGTCAAATGAAAAATCTTTAAGCACAAAGGTCCTTCTGTTCCTTGAGTTGCTCTCGGTTTCACCACTCACCCTGAGATCAAGCAACCACATGCTGTTTCTGAGGGTTTCAGTTGGTGGCTTTTTTGGACTGCCGACATCACGAAAAATTTGTGAAGTCGTAATACACTTCATGTGCGGTTTTTAGAAGCGGGGATCTCCCGACCAGTCATAAAGTTTTCTGCGGTGTCGCCGTTCCGTCCTTCGTATTCCGGAACACTGTACGGCTGCAAATTCGATCCGATAGTCATCAAATTTTCACTGAATATTCCTTGCGTAGTTATCTTAAGAATGATGCGAGATTTTTTCAAAATTTGCAAAAAAAACGGGGAGGTCTATCGTCTTAAGGTGTGTTTGTTAACGGTCTTACTGTAGTTTTTGATTCGCACAGTTAGGCGAGAATATTGTAATCTTTAAAATTGAACAATTTTTAAGAATTCGGATAATGAAAAGGAGAAAAAGTCTTTTTTGACGCTTCCGAATATAAACGAAGCCATCAGAAGCTAGCAATCTGCTGACTGATGCGCTAAGTAGGAAAGCACTCAGGCTTTATAGCTCCCGGCATGCTTCATTACCAGAGACCCGGGTTTTCCCTTTTTTTTTTATCGCCGTTTGATGTCTTGAGGGTGGGAAGTTATACGATGGGGAGAATGAGGAAAAAAAGGGAGTTTTGCGGGTGATGCGATACATTTGTCCGAGACTTCAGACCACCCCTTGAGTGCTTACGATAAAATGTCTTCCCTTTCTTTTAAATCTTGGGGCTTTTTCCCCTCTTTTTGGAATGCAAAACTATGGAACGCTGATGAAAATTGTATATGCGACAAAGATGAGTTGATTAAGGGAGGGTATGTCATACTGTTCAAAGAGCAAACATTTTCTGAATGACTCAGGCGCTCCCCTCATCATCGCTAATTCATTGGGTGACGATCGGAATAGGGAGGCAATTACAATCAAAAGATAGAGAAGGCAATTTGCCGTAGAAGTTGACACTCGAGTGAATTTAAATAGAAGTCTTAACCTCCACCCCTCGCCCCCCATTCCCGACCCCCTTGAGAGGGTTAATTTTGGTTGACTTTGATGATCCGAAGGGATGAAAGGGGGTCGCGGGTATTTGAAATGCAAAGCCGGTACAGGACAAAGGCGGACCCACCCCCGTCACTGTAAACACCGACCCTTCCAAACTACCGACTTTTTATGTACACCCGAAGCCTGACAACGCTTTACTACTTATACTTTAACTTCTACCCAAACTTTTATTTTCTCTCCACATTTTATATGTCCTGAATCCTCAGAAAAAAAAGTAACAGTGGATATTATCGAGAAAAAAATATCGTCGACAACTTTCAGTTGTCCTTTTTCCCCTGATCCCTAGTTGGAGATTCATTCGAATAGTTTTTTGTTCACATAGGACCTAGTGTCGCACGTGTCGCCCACGTGTCCTCGTTAGCACAACGCCAAGGGTTATTAATTACCCTTCGAGATTTTTTCAGGGGGTCTCCAAAAACGAAACTCTCAGAAAAATAAGGCTTAAAATGTAAAGACAGCAGGAGCGGAAAAACATTATTTTAATTTTGAATTGCCAAGGTAGAGCGAATAAAAGTCTTTGCTCAGCCAGGCCATACGAATCGGGAGTGAACATCCAAATTTCTCCCTACTATTGTTTCTCACTCAATGAATTCTATTTAAAGAAAATTTAAATTTTATTTTAAATTATTTTTTATTAAAAAAAAAAGGCGACGGACGGGCGGCTCTACGTACAAATTCATGATCGCTAAACATCGCCAATCAATTTTCCCCTCAAGAAGACCCTCTCCCAAAAACCGAAAATTGAGGGTATCACGATAACTTTTCTATGAGCTTTTTTTTTTTTTCTTTTTTTTCAGGAAACCATAAATTCATTAAAAAATTTAGTCAAGACAAACCGAAAGGTGTAAAAGACAAACAATAGTTTAAAAATCAACATTTAAAGGAAGCCGTTAATCAAAAACATGAATCGCGTTGATAAAAAACAAAAACAAAACTTTTGCACGCACCTGTATCAATATTTATTTAGTTAAAAAAGAAGTAACTTAATTAAAAATTGGTGGGGCTTAAGATCACATAACTAAGAAGAAAGAGATTTTAAAAAATTAGCTTAATCTATCACAATAATTGGTAATTTAAATCCTTGTAATCACTCTTCCATTTTAAGGAAAAAACGAGGGGAACAGGCTGGCTTGTTTGTGTGTAAAAAAATGTTTGTTTACTTTTTTTTTTTAAACCTAAAATAGTTTTCTGACTCATTAGGTAAACGAGGCGGTCTAACGTTTCTTTCGCCCAACTCGACACCCCAAAAGACGGAAGTGACGATTAAATAGGAGATGATAGTCATTATTTTGATGAATTGTAAGCAAGAGCATGTGTCGCGGGATGGGAACCCTTCTTTTCTTGCCACATCCATTACCTACCACGAAAGCTACCTAAATGAGTGGTTGACATTAGGTACTGTCTGGGAATTTTTTAGAGGAGGGAGGAAAAAAAGACACAAAAAATTAATATTAGGACAAGAAAATAAGAAGGCACTGACTAAAGACTTGAAAAAAATACATGTGTTCTTCTCAAAACTGATAGTTTGCTATGATATCTTTTTTTTACGTTCTCAAAGAGAAGTAATTGTATTACCCTCCATATGCGGTTTTCGGGAGAAGATCATCCGGAACGAAAAATTAGTAATCTTTACCGATCATGAGGTTGTCTATGGTGGCGGCCGTCCGTCTTCCCCTTCTTTTTCCCCGATGTCGGCTGTTCACTTCATGGGCAAAATCTTCCGAATTTCACAAATTTTTGCAGAATTCTCTTTTCGTAGTTATGGATTTTGAAAACAAGAGCTTTCTTAGAAAATTGGAAAAATGGAGAGATCCGTCTATCCAAATTTTGTCTAATTTGCTACAGCAGTAGTAATGGTCCAAGCATCCCTAAATTTTCGCCAATTGCTCCTTAATTTTTTTTTTCCTGATATTAGGAAGAACTTTGGGCTTTTTACTCCTATTCCGAGGGGTTTATCAGGCAAAGGTGTTCATTTTTCTACCTTGATAGGTACTTAAATTTTTTAAAATAAAATATAAAATTTACGAGGCTGGTTAATTTTGAAGCTACGAAGTACTAGTCAGCCCCGATGGGATCTTCCTCCAAGTGGGGCACTTTTACATCCTAAATATCTAAAACATTTTTTCAATGTCAAGGTAGAAAAATGAGAGTCTTCGTCCAGCCAGGCCACACAGAACGGGCGAGGATACTTCAAATTTCTCTCAACTGTATTTTTTGAGAAAAGAAAAGAAAATTTTCTAATTAAATTCTATTGAATTTAAAGAGTGAAGGATTTAATTTAAGGTGAACATCCGACCAATAGTATGGCCGCAATAATAAACAAAACTTTAGACAGACAGATCTCCGCCATTTTTGCGAATTTAGCTCTGGACATTTTCAAGATTATTTTGAAAGGAAGATTCTGTGAAATTTTGGTGAAAATCGGTGCCGTGTTGTGTCCCGGAAATGCGACGGACAGGCGGCACCAAAGACGCACATATGATCAGTAAAGATTTAGGATAAAAAATAATACACTTCTTTGTCTTAAAACTTGAAATTTTGGAGAAAATGCTTAGTTTTGGCCTAAAAACATTTTTTCATGGATGAAAATCTTATTTTTTCAGTATAAGAACACCGAGTAAATTGCCTCATTTTCATTTTAAAACATCAAAACCAGGGATAGAAAAATTTCGATACTTCCTTCACAATCAATACAATTTAAGAACCAAATATCAATAATTAATTGCAATTTTCCCCTGCAATTCCCAGGATTTGCGAAATTTTAAAAAGCTAGTGCAAAGTATTTATAATAAGCTGCACTTATTTCTTGAGAACAATGAAGGAGACTTCTTCAACAGCATCTGCGTTATTCTTCTTAAGCTCATTGAGAGAAAAGCACCGTTTAAATTGCAAAACGTTTTCGCTTTTCGAATCGATTCGCAGATCGAAATTATGAAAGGTTTCCTTCGGACAATAGACAGATTGTGTCGCATTGTGCGGTGATGGATGGGCGTATAATAAAAAGTATGATTGACATCTAAGGTGAGCTTTTTTATCCCCTCTAATTTAATTATGAAGCCTTTTCTTCATGTTAATAAACAATCCACGGGTTTCTGTTGAGGTTTGAGGTGTAAATACCGCAGCGGGTGGGGGAGCCTGGGGACAAACGATTTCGCCGCCTTTACGGCCCGTTTCCCGCACCCTTTAAAAGAAGCTTCAACCCTTCCGTACAAGAAGGGGGGCCCACCCCGACCTCGCGAACAAATGCTTATTTATCTCCCGAGTTTTGCTTTTATCGTTTTATTCGGTGAACCCTTTTTCACCCTAACCAACTGCGAGGACAAGACACGCCTCTTCCTTTCGTCCAAAACGGAAGAATACCCCTTTTTACCCTCTTATCATCTGCACCTGACTGCAAATAAATTTTTTTAATTCATCATTTCAAACCAAAGGGGCATTCATGTGCATTCTATTAATTACAAACGGCTTAAATTTTTTGTTTTATTAATCAGCACAATAGGCTTTGTAATTTATACCGGAAGAATTAACGTCGAAAACAAACAAACCGTCTTATGCAATCGAAATATAAAACGAAAATTCAACTTTTTTTAAATTTTTAAAGGCAAAAATATAGTTATAAGAGAACGTGGGAAGAAAATAGGTAAATGTAATAAAATGGTGGTTAGACAAAACATGGAAGGGGTTGCGTTGCCAAGACAACGAAGTGGGGTGGGGCCATCCTCTAATCCAAAGACCTGCCCTTAACCGACCGTTAGTTTACCTGTTTTTGTTCCAATATCATGTAATCAAAAAACGAATAAATAACCTATTTAAAGGACGGACAGTGAGGATAGAAAAATTAAGTAGAATTTCGCGACCCTTCGAACGCTAAAAAATTGGTCCGATTTCAATTTTGAAAATTGATTTCATCATATTTTGGGAAACTCGAATTCGCTACATCTCTAAATGGCCCTTTTTTCAGTTTTCCTCCTAGAAAAATTGAAATTAATTTTCAAAATAAAATCGGATTCTTTGAAAAGCCCTAGAAGTCTCCGAAAACTCTATAAACTTATTTATCTTCTTACACTTCCTAAAATACCATCCATTTCCGATTTTGGGGAGAGGGTGTGGAGTAAAGTAAAATGATTAGTAATCGTTACCGATCGTAAGGAAGTCGTAACGCCGGCCGGCCGTCAGTCCATCCGTCGCACAGTGGGGCCAAATTTGAAATTCATGGCCAAAATTCTGAAACTCTCCATTTATATGTATTTTTGGATTCTAAACCAGAAAACAGCATTTAAAAATATTTTTGATAAGTTTCAAGGGGTTATTTTTGAAAATTTTCAAAATTATTGCATTAAACTTAGTATTTTCGGGCACTGGATATTGGATTGGGGGTAAAATTAACAAATAAACGGTTAAATTTGTTTTAAAATGAAATAAAAAAATCTAACTAATTAATTTTGATTTAAAATATAATAAAAAAATTTATCTAATTAATTTTTTTCAATTTCCGACTACTTATTCACTTCCCGCTTCTGGTGCTTTTAGCAAAGCAATGACTTTTGAAGGAATATCCTTCTTTTTCTGCATAAGAAGGGTCCGCAAAGAAGCTAAAATTCGTTGGACGAAAGTATTAGATTATAACCCTCTTGCCATATCCAAATTAATACCCTGAGTCAAAGATTAAATTTTGGTGAAAGTCGAAATTTTGGTCAAAGTTGACAACTTAAAAAATTCGCCAAAAAAAGAAAAGCAACTATGGGCAATTTCTGTCAACGTGGCGTTGTTATATACAGTTCAATGTTTTAGTTTTGAAAGAATGGTCGAGGAAACCCGAGGCAACCGAGAAAAATCGCATTTTTTTAAAAAAAAAGCTCTAGGAGACATGGAAATAGCTATAAAATTATATTAGTTACCTGCCGAAAAGTGATCCATTGTTAACAAAAATTGTGTTTCGACTTCTCAACATAAATGTCAATTGAATGATACCCAGCGAAATTGAAAGAAACAAAGGCATTACAGTTAATTAAGTAAATAAACAGAAAAGGATCAATTGTAGGATTTGCAACAAAAACCACCTGCTGTAGGAGGAAAAAATATAATTTCACATATGTCCAATAAAGTTACGTTAGTTAAGGGTTATAGAAACTAATCTGCGTGAATTCATACCATAAATATTTGATTAATTTTTCCCCATTTTGGCCACGAATTTCCATTTTGGCCCCACTGTGCGTCGCCAGTTTTCTCCAGAGGCTTCCCTACCGCAAATATCCGATTTCACCTTATCACTAATTTTCTTATCGCCGTTCTTCTTAAAATCCGATCTTTATCGTTTCACCAAAAAATACTTTTTGGGGTAAAAATAAAAAAACCTACCTAATCGTGGGGAAAAGTTTTGGCCTTTCATGAATGGTCGATTTAGATCCATTTCCAAAATCTTGGGTTCGAGGAAGAAAAAAACTGAATGGGATGATAATAATTTAACAAAACAATATATTGTGAAATACAAAAAAAACAAGACTGAAAAATGCAAATGGCAACTAGCTACGGGAAAATCCCTCTTTGAATATTTGATTCGAATGACGCAATTCCGGCCCTTGATTCTCAGAAAAGGGTTCGACCAAAATGACAGGGTGGAAACCTTTTTTTTTTCCTTTCTCTTTTAATAACCAGCTTTTTATTTCAACAAAAATGTCATTGGCTCATCCTCACCCCCCTTTTAAAATCTTAATTGATATTTACTCCCACGAAGATAATTTTATCATTTTTAATAGAATGATTTTCTTTCTCCTTTTTTTCTTCTTTCTCGTCCATCATTTAGAAGAATCGAAAATAATCGATTAATTTCTCTCAGATATAAGCTGAATAAAAGAAAAAGTAAATAAAATTACCGGGTATCATTACTTTGGAAACACACAATCATTTCAGGGCATTCATAAATCAGTGGAATTTATAAATTATGAGTTTCTTGGCAAATTCGTTATGGGTTTTTGTTTGTTTTTGGAGAATTAAATATATAATGGGTGTGTACAAACTAGTAAACCTTGTTAAAAAAGACAAACTAAAAATGCAAAGATAAACTGTAAATGCCCGGAAATTTTCACAAAGGAGATAAAGGACATTTAATTTTGGAGAACAAAAATTGTATGACATTATAACTAGCGAAGGTCGGCCGCAGGATAGAGCGAAAAAAATTTGAGTAAAACTGAGGTTTCTCTCTCTCAAAAAAAAGGAATGATTCGTCAAAATTATGCAAAAACTAAGGTTTGTCTCTCAAAAAGCAAGAAAATCACGTCAAAATCATTTAAAACCTGAGGTTTCTCCCTCAAAAAGCGAGTAAAATTTCGTCAAAATCATGTAAAATCTGAGGTTTCTCTCTCAAAAAGCGAGGAAAATTCGTCAAAATCATGTAACAACTAACGTTTTCCTCTCAAAAAGCTAGAAAAATTCGTCGAATTTAAGTAAAAACTGAAGTTTCTCTCTCAAAAAGCGAGATAAATTCGTCAAATTTAAGTAATAACTGGTTTCTCTCTCAAAAAGCCAGGAAAATTTCGTCAAAATTGTGTGGAAAAACTAAGGTTTTTCTCTAAAAAGGCGAGAAAAATTCGTCAAAATCATGCAAAAACTGAGGTTTCTCTCTCAAAAGCGAGGAAGATTCGTCAAAATCATGTAAAATCTTAGGTTTTTCTCTCAAAAAGCAAGAAAAATTCGTCAAATTTAAGTAAAAACTGAGGTTTCTCTCTCAAAAAGCGAGGAAATTTCGTCAAAATTATGTAAAAACTGAGGTTTTTCTCTCAAAAAGCGAGAAAAATTCGTCAATTTAAGTAAAATCTGAAGTTTCTCTCTCAAAAAGCGAGGAAAATTTCGTCAAAATTTTGTAAAATCTGAGGTTTCTCTCTCAAAAAGCAAGGAAAATTCGCCAAATCATGTAAAAACTGAGGTTTTTCTCTCAAAAAGCGAGAAATATTCGTCAAATTAAAGTAAAACTGAAGTTTCTCTCTCAAAAAGCGGGGGAAATTTCCTCAAAATAATGTAAAAACTGAGGTTTCTCTCTCAAAAAGCGAGGAAGATTCGTCAAAATCATGTAAAATCTTAGGTTTTTCTCTCAAAAAGCGAGAAAAATTCGTCAAATTAAAGTAAAAACTGAAGTTTCTCTCTCAAAAAGCGGGGGAAATTTCCTCAAAATTATGTAAAAACTGAAGTTTTTCTCCCAAAAAGAGAGAAAAACTCGTCAAACAGATGTAAAACTGAGGTTCGTCTCTCAAAAAGCGAGAAAAGTTCCTCAAGTTTATGAAAAAACTGCTGTTTTTCTTTCAAAAAGCAAGAAAAGTTTTAAAAATCATGTGAGAAATTTCCTGAAAGGGCTTCTTGATTTATTTTCTTGAAGGAAATTTGCTGCTTTCTGAGGCTGCCATCGATTTTTTTTCGGGCAAATATGTTGGCAAAAATTGTGAATCTCACGAATGACGTGATTTATTCTCAGATGGTAGCCGTGAATAGAAAAGAAAAAGGTGGAAGTTTCTTTTATTTACAAAGCAATTTACAAAGTAGTTTTCGCCTTCTTCATCCCTCTGAATAGCGCAGGATATTTTACAGCTTCGTGTCAGATTCCATCAATGGGGAGAAACCAAATTTTTAAATAAAAGAGGACCCCAGTCTACTACAAGTGCGGTCAGACCAAAAACACAATGAACCGATCGAAGATGGATGTTTTTTTTTTCTACGGTGAAAGATGAAACCGTGGCTCGGGCCCGAATATTCATCGGACGGACAATGGATTATCCCTGAAAAGAGGCAAATATTTGTGTATGATTCCCTCTTTTGGGGACAATAGAAGCGAGTGTGGGACGCCGGCCAAATCCTTTTGTTCAAAGACACTTGTGACCTCCCCAAACGATAACTCGCCCTATTCCTCTGAAAACCACAGTAGGGGGAACGAAAAAAAAATTTTTATAATCTATTACCCGGCTAGTTATATGCCTGTTTTCTACAAAAGTTCCAAAAAAAAAAATTCTAAACACTTTTTCACAAAAGAGAACATCTTTTCAATTTTTTTTCAACAACTCCCAAACTATTAATTCAAGTTTTGTTAGTTTTTCTCCCTCATTATCATAAGCACCAAAAAGATGAAAAATTGTTTTAAAAAATTCAAAAGGGTTAAATATCATTATGAAGGGGAAAAAAATTAATTTGACTTCCACGCAGACAAAAAAGGGCCGGAATTGGGGTTGTAATGACAACCTCGAGGCCATGTGGCTCTAAATATGGAATGGAATATGAGATGTAATTGACGAGCATTTGTACCTAGTAATGCGACTCCTGATGGCTATCTTCCTAACCTATCAAAGGTGGTCTTTCCACCCTCTTTTCCTTCTAATTAATGTATGCACTTATTCAGAATTGCAGACCCTTTTTCATTACTAATGAAGCACATTGTAAAAGTTCAATTTTATTTCACCCAGCTGGTCATACCATCTATTATTTCGTCCAAACTACAGTTAATCCTGAGCACGCCAAATTGGACTCAAAAGGGTCAAAACATATTTACAGTATTTTTTTGATAAGAGATGCATAAATCATCAATTTCGGCGATTCAAGAATTGAAGTTGGCATTTTGAAAAATATTTCCAACTGGTTATTTGAAGGAGCTCTATTTTGTTATAAAGTTGTGCCATGTATTTTTCATGGCTATTTACTTTTGCGGGTATTTCCCCCTTATGTATTTTCCTCCCTACGGTCTCCCTTCACCTATTACTACCTCGTCGACACAGCCTGGCGTCTAATAGAGGGACAATAATGGGAAAGAGGGATGTTATTTATTGGCGTAGCTCCTCCCATTTGAGAAGAACCGTATTAGTAACGGATAATACCCCCTTCTCAAGGGACCTTTTCCCCTCTTTACTTCCTAGGTCAAAATCACAGAAAAGCAAACCTTTTTACGACAGGAAACGACGGACAAAAAATGTGTCCAAGTTGCAAAAAAAATGAAATGATGTAATTTTTATATCGAGAGGAGACCGGCTCAATTATCTTCAGGTACGAATGGGCAGTAATTGAGGGAGGCCGGAAACATAAAAACAAGTAAAGAGTGGAGTAGGCCTGTAATCTCCATAATACAATGATATGTGATGGAACTCTGATAAGGAACAGTTGTCCCCAAACATAGGCTCAGTTCTATTCAAAGTTCCTTCACAATCGGTTCAAAGTGAGAAGTAGTGGCAAGTTTTCAATTTTTTTTTCCAGTTAAAAAGTTTGAACTAAGTTTTTCCAAGATAAAAAAAGGCGTCAATTCATAATGATCAAAGTATGTTTTTTTTTCTATAAAATTCTGTTCTTTAGCTGTACCTATTCGGCTGAAGAGCAAAAAAGTCTCTCGCCCCTTAGAGCCAAAAACTGAGGATTCCGAGAGGTTTTCACACAAAGGAGACTTTTCTGCTGATTACCCCTCTCCTCAAGTCACACTATCACCGGTACATTTCCGAGAATTGACACAAAAATGAGAAGGGGGCGGGAGCGAGAAGCTTTTTCGCTCCTTCGTGAGAAAACCCCAAATTGACGAAATTTCGAAAACACGTTTCTTCGGTCCTGTTTGGCATTTTTTGTACTACTTTTTTTTTAATCTCCATGAAATTGCAGCGGAATTAGCAAGGCAGAATCGGAATTTTGATTTTTTGAAAATTTCAATTATTAAAAAATTTAAAATTTGATACAGAAAAAAAAATCGAAAATACAAGTCAGTCTCGCTAATTTCGCTGCAATTTCATGGCGATATAAAAAAATTACTCAAAAATTCCAAACAGGACTATAAAAACCTATTTTAGAAATGTGTAGGGGTATGAAGTTTGGAGGTCGCCTTTAACAGCATTTTGGGAGACGTCCGGCTACCAGGGGCGAGAGATTGTTGGGCTCAACGTTCAAGCAATAAATAATAATAGCCAAGGTGCCAGATTTTTGGTTAAAAAGACCCCTAATGGTGCTCACAACTTGGTCATTGGTGCCGTCCGACCTCTGTCCGTCACTGCTTTTAACTTCCTAAAAGAAGTTATTGTGATACCCCCCGTGTCGAAATTTTGGGGAAGGGTCTTCCAGATCCCGGAGGGTCAAATCGAATAGTGCTCTTTACCTAACTCAATTTTGTCTGTGGTTCCGGCCGGCCGTTACGCCGCGCCGTCCGTAGGGTTTTCCGGAACACTTCACGGCCACAGTTTTCAACCGATTTTCACCAAATTTCACACTGATTCTTCCTCAGTCGATGAACAAGAAAGTAAAGAGAGTGATTTTTGAATTTCGAAAAAATGGCGGAGATATGCGCTGCGGCAGAACCGTTGGTCCGATTTTTACCAAATTTTCGCCAAATACTCCTTATATTTTTTACGAATTTTCAATGTAATTTTTTTTTTTTTTTAAGGCCGCAATTTACATCATTTTCACCAAACATTTTTTCCCCATTAGAATTCGCAAAAATGGCGTAAATATTATTTCGGTAAGTCCGTAGGTTTCCGGAATACTTTACTTGGGCGAATTTCGCCAAAACACCAACTTTAGACAGGGAAATCCCAAGTTCTCCTCTTTTTATTAAATTTGAGAAAATCCAAAAAGATGTGGTTTTTAGTTGTGGGTCTTTTGGACCCCATAGTATCAATTTCGAGTTTGGCATTGTTTCTGATGGTAAATTTTGTGGTAATCGAATTCCGTTGGTAGTTTAAGCCTATTAGCAACAAAAAACGCTGGCTTTTACTTGTTTCAGCAAAAAAATTGAGATGAAATTGATTCCAGAGAGAAATTAATCAGTATTTTTATACTCCAGAAAACCAAGGAAAAATGAGATAGCAGGTGATAGATCTAATGCGACGAAATGCATTTTTTAAACCCATTTTTAGTCTCAATTTACCAATATTTCATGTTTTTAGGGTAGAGTCGTTTTTCCGTATTTGAACCAAAGAGGCGTTTTCTCTCAATTGTAGCACATAAAAATAAAAACAACCGGTTTTTCTGAGGTTTTTTAAAAATTTCCATAAGCCATTTTAACATCATGAAATCCTCTTTATCTTCTTTTTATGATAATGAACGATTCGGAAAGTAAAAAGTTCCTTATAAAAATTCTATTTCATTTTAAACCCTTCAACATCGATAAAAGAGGACAAAAGGCAAACACCATTTATCTCAACGACTATAGGAAATACATTAGGATAGGTTCCGGACGAAAAGCTTTCGGAAGTAAACTAACTCAAATCCGGCGTCCCCGATTCATTCTATTGACAAATTGTTATACGCGCATATGTCCAAGCCCTTATTTTACCCCAGTCCATTATTAAACCGTGTTCTAAATAGTCCACAAAATGTCCAACCCCATATGCCGCTTTTTATTCCCCCTGTTTAATTCGATGAAATGCTCTTGTGTATTTTTTATGTTGTCTGCATATTTTTTAATGTTAAACGCTGTTTTTAATGTATGTTTAAAAGGGTTTAAAAACAGGTGCTTGAACATCTCCGAGTCCATCAAGGGATTAATCCGATGGACCACCGCTGGGGTTTCAGTCTCCCTTTTCTTGTAAATACCCTTTTTGTCAAACCCAAAACAACTGTCACTCCGAAATTTTCATGAGTCAGTTTTCCCTTTTGAAATACTTGAAAATATCACGTTTTAGTAGTTTCATCGCAGGCGTTAATTTGAAAAAGATTGGGAAGAAAAATGCGATTTGAACGCTATCTATTTCTCGGTGAAAAAATGATCTTTTTAAATAGATTCGGAACAAATTTCCTTTTAGACACCATTCATATTCAAGATGGCCGAAAATGAGGATATGCAAATATTTCTGTAGCATAATGGGCCAGGATTGTACGCTGAACGTTGGTATATGAAATATTCAAGGCGGAAGCTCCAAGAGGGGAGATGTCATTTTTCGTACGCTCTTCAAATATAAAATGCCGTATTAGAATTAAAGATTTTTAGTTATTGTAAAAAATTCCGAACGTTTATGTTTAATGATGCTTATTTTGAGATCCGTCGATGACGGCCCTCGGGAGAAAAAAGGTAACCGGAGAAAACTATTAGATTGCGTCTAGACGGAGAATGGAAATTGGATAAAGAGAGGGTTTATTTTTCGTCGCGGGTACCGAAAGGGGAGGTCGAATCCAAGAAATGATAGACGTTGAGAGCGAGCTATTATTTATAACGCACTTATTACCGGATTCTTCTTACTCCGATCCCTTCTTCACCGAAAGGGCGTTTACCGTATTTCGTCTCGAAGAAAATATTAAAATAAACTTACACGACAAAGTGGTTTTTTCCCCGTCCGTAAGTGATTGATTCTAAATTTAGAGCTGCTAAACAAAGTTGAAAGTTTGTGATTTTGGCGAATTTACCTACTTGTCGAAAGTTAGCATCGGGCAAGGTATTTTGGAGCACAAGCAAGAGATCTCCGCTATTTCGCGAATTTAGGATGTGAGAAGCTCAATATTTTGGATATATTGAAATGATGAAATTTGAATTCTGAAATTGCGTTTGTGAAATATTGCTCCAGAAAAACTCGAGATCAATAAAGATAACTCGTCAAATTGACCCTACGCGCCGGGTCTGGAAGATCCATTTCCAAAAACCGTTTATTGGGGGTATTAATAACTTTTCTTCAAAAAATGATGAGAAAAAGACAAAAAAATCCACCTAAAAGTCTAAAAAAATTATATCGTCGCGTTAGTCTAATAGATAAGTCATTTTTACAATTTTGAGTTGGCATTGTTTCGGATGGTAAATTTTGTGGAGAATCGAATTCCGTTGTAACCTATTACCAACAGAAAACGCGAAGTTCAAAACAGGTGATGCATTGATTAACGCGACGATATGCTAAATACCTTGAAAAAGGCTAATTAAAAACCTTGAAAAATTCAGAAAAAAAAGAAGAAGAAAAGAAATAAAAAATCCAAAGGGGGGGGGGGGGGTCGGACGAAGCCACAGACAATTTAAGATCAATAAAAACTTGTCAACTTTATGCTAAGGGGGCGGGAATGAGAACGCATTTCCGAAAACCGTCAATTCAGGGTATCACATAACTTTTCTTTCAAAAATTAACCACAAAAAGACAAAAGTATTCGCTTCTTAAAAACCTTGAAAAATTCCGAAAACTCAAAGGCTAAAACTCAAGATCAATAAAAATAACTTTTCAAAGTGATCCTACAAGACGGGGTCAGGAAGACCCTTTTCCAAAACCGTCTACTGAGAGTATTACATAGGCAACTCTTTCGGAAAAATTTATTCACCGCAAGAACCTTGAATATTCAGAAAACAAAAAAATTGTCGTGAAACCGTAAATTTGAAAACTAAATCCTGAGAAAAACGTCCTTCTACAAACCTGGAAAATAAAAAAATAAAGTGAAAACTAAAAAGCCCATTTACATGGTATGTTTAGGAGTTTTCGGATTCCCACTCACTAGAAAATTTTTTCTCATTTTGAACAAAATCACTTTCCTTATAATTTGATTTCTCCCGCCCCCCCTTCGGAATTCCTTAAGGGCCATCATACCGCCCGAGCATTTTGTTCAAAAACAAGAGATCGCTGCACTTTCGCCCTAAAATTACTTTCCTATATTTGAGCACTAAAAACCGTCGGAAAATTTTTTAAAAGTAGTTCTCGTTTTTTGGAATTTCTATACGGTCTTGGGAGCAGTTTTTCCGAAAAAGTTTCCTTTGGAATGGAAAGCTTACTTTTCGACCAAAACATTTTTTCCAAAAAAACACCAGCCATTTTGTAGGCTTTCACATCTTTCCAAAATTATTATATACGAAAATCCGTGAATAGTTTCGTCGTAATTCTTTTACAAGATTGGAGCGAAGATCTTCTGACGTATTCGATCTTCCTGGCACGGGCTCTTTTATAAAAACCTGGTTTCTACGTATGTTACAATAGCCCTTTGTGGTTTCAAATGTTGACTCAGAAAACAAAATTAAAAGTCTGCTTTGCTTTGAGGGGGCCATATGGGGCGTGAAATCTCCCATCGAAACCAGGAGCAGTTGTCACTAATTGATTTTCAAGCTCAACCCGTTTTGGGACGTCAATTCGACTCGTTTCGACCCCAAAGCGAATCTCCCTTATCTTTTCTATAAACATTATTGACAAAAAGAACAACAAATAAAACACCTGCAGAAGTGGGGTCGAGAATTGTCAATTTTTAAACGAAGGAAAACCGCATATTCCAAGCAGTTGTCAATTGCAGGTTCAGAAAAAAATACCAAAAAGCCTATTTTAGTAACAAGAAAAGAACTAATTTTTTTTTGATCGATCTAGTACATAAAAAAAGAATGTTCTATGTATTAACTCTGCGGTTTAGTTCAACCCAATTGAGCTAAATCGATAAACGTCTCTCCCCCAGAGGCAGAACGCTTCATTGGACATCGGCTTATTCAATTTTGATCTATTTTTCGTCTATTTGAAGAAAAGGAAGTCGGAATAGTTTCACGCCTTTGAGAAAAGGGAAGCCGAAAGAATTTTTTTTCTTTCTCCAGGTGTCCATGACCATACATCACCCTTGTCATCGGGACGCCTATTAGCCAAACAATATAACAGCACATTAGCGGAATACAATGCCATTCAAAAGAACCCTCCGACAAAATTCACCCTTCAACGAACATCATAAAGAGTTACAATTTTTTTTAAACCAATTTATCAAGGAGGCTTTGGTTCGCTCTAGACTTTTAAAAACTACTAAAAAAATTCTTTTATAATAATTTCAGTTTCTCATTTCATGAAAAAAATTTTTGAGTATAATTAAAAATTAAAATAACAAAAGAGATGGAAGAAAAACGAATCTGTTAAGGTAAAATTGTACGTTATTAACTTTCGAAGACTGTGGCGAGGGAGGCGGGAATGGCGGGGAGTTGTATTCGAGAAGAATTAAAAAGAGGTTGAAAATGAAAAGAAGATTAGTTTCGCCTTCTGGATATGGTAATGTGGAAAAAAAAAGACCTTGAGCTGCGATACTTAAAAAGTTAAATGGCTCTCGTATTCAGCCACCCTAAGTACGATTGTTGCAACTCATTTAAGCAAACATGCAACTCGTTAAAAAGTTAGCGTTCGATAAGTCTCAAGTATGCGTGAGTAAACATAAGTTATAGCTACAGGTCGTACATTGGTATAACTGCTGTTCTGGTACTGCTCCTACAGGAACTTTCTCAAAGGAAAAGGGACTTTTTTTTAAGTTTAAGTATCAAGCTATACAAATTTAGTCTTCCCCCAGCCAGGCCACACTGTACGGGCGTGAGCAGCCCAAATTTCTCCCTACCTCTTTAGTTGCAAAATGACGTTTCTAGGCTCCAAGGAAAGCGCTTGAAAACTCGGTAAAAGGGGTATCTTGAGCAAAAAAACCAAAACTTCTGCCATTTGGGCGCTGGAGGCAGGATAGAGAAATAAATAAACACTCAAAAACTAGTTTAGAACGGGAATTTGACGGCAAAAAGACTGAGGGAACTTCCAAAAAATTATAAAAGGGGATTTTCTCGTCGAAAGAGATAGGAAAACTTGAGATGCCCTAACACAACAAATTTGTAGCCGCAGAAGAGCAATAACCAGGGTTTCTCAGCCAAAAAACCAAGAAAAATTTTCGGAAATCCTGTAATAAAAGGGCTTTATGGTCAAAAGATGTGTAAAAAACGCGATGTTCGAAGGTTGTTCAATCTCCTCAATTGATAGAGACAAAAAATAATTTAACTAATTTTTACGATATTCAAAAAATGAAATTACAGACCCGGAATCATTTTGAAAATTAGGATTGTCGGTGATTGTAGTACCCCAATCATATTTCCAGGTATCGCCGCACACCTCAGATAACGCCGTCATCGTTAAATCGGTCATTTCCATACCAAAAGACCTTTTTAGCGATTCCCACGCTTTTTCAATAACCGTCCCGATGACGCCTAACGTTCGAAGAATCGAAACGTAATTTCTAGTTTTTAATATCCAAGCAAAACATTCATTATGATTGAGTAAGTTAAAAGGTAAAGATGGCGTGACAATTCTAATTCCATATTGTTCCAATTAATAATTGCGTTTTCTTGGAAATTCAACACGAGGCTTACAATTTCGGGTGCTTTTAATTGACCGCGGAGGGACAACTTGAAATTTTAATCGAACGTCAAAATATCGGAGGGGGGC
This sequence comes from Orius insidiosus, assembly GCA_014119065.1. Classification (NCBI taxonomy): domain Eukaryota; kingdom Metazoa; phylum Arthropoda; class Insecta; order Hemiptera; family Anthocoridae; genus Orius; species Orius insidiosus. Next base: position 69,169 of record JACGAQ010000549.1, on the reverse strand, counting down.
CCGTTTTAAGACGGACCACAGAAAATTGGGAACCCTGCCAAGTGGCTCCCAGGGAGACATTGACACCTCCGGGGACGAAAGGCGTAAAGAAAGGAAGAAAAAACTCGGACCGCACGCTGTTAGTTTAACCATCGGCTTATAAAAGCGTTAAATCCTTTTTCAACGACTTCATTCAAAGAAGTGTGCCTCATTTCAAAAGGCGTTTAACAAAATTAATTACGTCTCTGAAGAAAAAAAGGTCTTTTCACGCCCCAAAAGTCGTTAAAACGAGCCAACTACCGCACACAAGGGTTTCATTTCAATCTTACAGTTGGCAGCAATGTCACTGACGTCACTTTTTCCTCAAAAAAAATTTTTTTTGACGCATTCTGCACCCTTGAAATAAGAAAACAGTTTTTCGTTGACGTGACTCGAATTTCGGTTTCGGAATCATTTTGTAAGTTATAATTACATATTTTTTTAAGCAATCCTTTTATATGGAATCCTCCACGGTACATGGACGCTATTGAGAGAAAATGGTGGGACCTCTATGCAACGACCTCCATGTTTTAATGAACTCGGCAGGAAACAATTATAGTTTAGAACAATTCTGGCTTTTTCAATGTCAAAACTATCTTTTGCTCCACTTTTTAGGACAAAAAACTATTTTTTTTACTCTACAATTGATTTTTAAAAAATCTATCGTGTAGGCAACAAGGAGTTCATTTATTAACCAAATATAGACTCCATTTTTTCCGATCGATATTATAATAGGCAACCTTTGTCCCTTTTATACAACTCAAAATTTCATAAGACCGAAGGAGATAATTGCGTTTCATAAAGTGCGTCTGGCTTAAAAAAATGCATATTTAAAATAAAAGTTTCGGATGAAATTTTTCAAAAGTTGCGATAACGTCGATAAAATGATGAAAAAGTTAAAAATTAATGGTGCGAGACCAAATAGGATATGATAAAATTACAGGTATTTTCGTTGAGTCGTGGCTTTCTGCTTTTTAAGACTTTCAAAATGTGTGGGCGTTAAAAAATCGGCGGTCTCAATATGGCGTTCAACATTTTTTTTAATTAAAGAAAAAAATGAAGAAAATTCGAAAAATCACGAAATCCCCTAATCTGAGTTGATAAAATCAAATAATTGTCTATGCGGAGGAAAATTAAGATGAAATTTGATTCGGCAAAGGGTTAACTGGTTCGGATAGGGCGTGGTTTCTTAGGGCAATCAAAGGGAAATTTTGTGGCCACTATCGTCAAAATTACAAGGGCGAAGTCTCACGCTAGGTGCTTTAATGGTTTCCCTCCTGTTGGAAAATGGGGAAAAATATAATTGCGGAAAGATTAGAAACTGGGTCGAAAACACGATTAAATGAAAAAGGCGAAAATTCTCCACCGAGGAAAATTCAAGTTAAAAAAGGAATGAATAATCTGAGGTTTTTCCGAACAAAAAAAAAGCGATGTTGAAATCAAAAGAACAAAATGGTTTCCCTTGGATAGGACCGTGAAGAACATTTCTCCGTTGTCCTCAAACGGAAATCTGAAATTATTAAATTATTTAATAAGGGGAAGTAATGGCATAAGAGTAAAATAAATAAAAATTTTCCACGGCTCTTTTTCAAAGGGTAAGGAGAAGAGGAAGGAAGAGGGCGCTCAAATAACAAGAATTAAGAAGTTACGGGGGCATGTCTTTTGTTAAAACGTCTACTATTACCTGAGAACTAACGAGCTCCTAATGACCCACTCTCTGGGAAAAGACAAAACAATTGACAACTATTAATTCAAGTGGGACACGCGAATCTGAGCAAACAATTTATTGCTCATAGATATATGATGAAAAGAAAAGGTCTTTTTTGCCGTCAAACACCGAAATAGTCAAAGATTAGATCATTTTGGCTCAAATCAATTTCAATCAATCAAAAAAGTTGATTTTGCTTTGCATTGATCATCACAGCCAGGAACAGCTGTGAAAGCAATGATCGAGGCGCTTTGGTGGTAGTATCTAGTACTTGCCGCTTCTTCCCCAAGTTTTACTAAAATACGAAAAAAGCCCGAAAAAAGGTGATTTTGCATCACATTGATCATCACAGCCAGCAACAGCTGTGAAAGCAATGATCAAGGCGCTTTGGTGGTAGTATCTAGTACTTGCCGCTTCTTCCCCAGTCTTCTCCCTTTCTAGTCACCAGTTATTCTCATCGATAGATCACTCATTCGCCGCCTTATCTTCTAGATTTTATCTAGGGAGAAGGAAATTGGATAAAATAGGAAAAATTATTGATCGGGTATCCATCGACTCCCAAAAATTTGGAATAAAAAATCATTTTGAACAAAGTTAAATCAAGATTCCTACCGGCTTCATTGCACACCACATATTATGTTCTTCCTTAAATGTGTTTTTTCGCTTTCTCCCCCAAAATAATCCTGCTCAGAAAAGAATCGAGCCCATATTTCAGCGAATCCGAGGGCATCGATGAACATTTCAACATCCGTCGGTCGTCTCTCTCCACCCTAAACGAGGTACTTGTTAGGAGGTTCGAGTTGACGGATGAGTTGACGCCAATGTCTCTCGTTAGTCGCATTTGATGTTGATGATGAGGCCGCCGGTCGGATGGATGTGAAACGTCGGGGGTGGAGGGTTTTGTGTGTCAGTGTGTGTAGGAGAGGGTATAAGGGGTTGACGTAATTACCCCTTTCGGATTACAGGGCTCCTGATAAGCTCCCTTGTTACCCCAATCACCTAATACAGCGTTTTAAGAAGAAAAAAAATGAAACTTAAAGAAGTTTTCTGTTTCATGGCCAACTTGATCGTTCCTCGACCTAAATCCACAAAACTATTTAGCGATGATAAAAAGAACAATTTGATTCTCATTACGGCCCTCGTTTTAGGAAAGGTAAATTAAAGTTAAATTAACGTCATCAACTATTTAAGAAAGGCGAGAGGGAAGGAAGGGCCTATTATCTTACGGCTACCGTAATTGTTTCTAAACTGTCAAATCGAATTAGGTAATTGCGACACTCATCATGAAAGGTGAGACAAATTATTCAAGTTGACTCGATAAGTCGGGGAACTCGACTTTAAGGCTTGTTTCAACTTTTGAATAATTGAAAGCAAATTGCGGTTCAATACCGAATTAAATTTTAATGGCGGGGAAGGAAATTTTAAAAGTGAACTCGCCTCACGCTTAATGAGTTCAGAAACTTCGGAATTAAGAAACCCGAATTGTCCTCTCATTTCATTATATCAAACTTTTATTCAGTTTAAACTTTTCATTGGCTGGGGAAATTTGGAGAACCCAATGATGACACAGACCTCCCTTGATATTTTGGTTTGCCTATGACGTCAGTACAAAGAAAAATTGGGGCCGTGAGTTGTCACCAGACAACCTTATGATCTGCAAAGATCATCATTTATTCCCTACTGAGTCAGAAAGGCCCTCTGGCAAAAACCAGTCATGGAGGGTAGTACAATAATTTCCTTTTCAGAAAGTTAAAACAAAACAAAAAATTAATTAAACAAATTATTTTAGAAAAAGTAATAAAAATCCTTTTTCAATTTTCTTTTAAAAATTAGTTTGAAGGAATAATTGAAATGAGAGGTTTTAAACTAGGAAATATTCATTTTTTTATTATTATTACAACGAAAAGAGCAAATATAAACTCCGTTATTTAAAGAGATCAAAAAGATTAAAAATGAAATAGCGAGTTCGGATTTTCGTCTTGAACCTTCTTTTTCAAATTAAAAAAAGGAAAAGAAATAATTTATATTTTTAAACGAATTTGCCGGCCTTTTTTTTCTTTTATCGGAAGAAAAATAAAACTGTATTAAAGGAGCAGTTGTTGTGAGGCTATCATTAGAGGTGGAAGCAGATGGAAGCTCTTTGTCCAACCCCTTCATATAACCAACTATTAAACTTGTACCCCACCCCTTCGTCTACCCACAATGTATATATTGTACGTGAACTAGTTTTTTTAGACTTTTTATTCATAAAAAGTATGATTTTTAGCTCGGATATAACGGTCGTTTGAGCTTCAAAAGTGGGGTAGTTCGATTAAAAAGGATAAGAAGTTTCCACTCATCAGGAAGTATCGAGTGTATAAGTGTCGACGTAATGCGGTTCGCCATAATGCATTTGACCATAAAATAGCAGAAATCGCGAGTTACCGTTCACCATAAAATTAGTCGTTTCAACATAAAGGAAACTTTCATTTTAAAGAATTTGTCGTTTCGCCATAAAACTGTTTCTGTCGTTTGGGCATAATTGACAGTTCACCATAAATGCTATTCGCACATCCTCGCGAGAGAAAAAAAATTAACACCATTGTGTCATAAAACGCGATGATCCCATTGGATGCCTCCTTGCTTTTCCTAGTTTATGGTGAGATGCTATATGTTGAATTGCGTTATGGCGAACTGTCGAGTTATAAGGTTTTTGTCGTTTCGCCATAATCGCGTTTTAAACGGCGAAAGTAGGCTTGCTCTTTCGCTGTCCCTACTTTACGGTGAGATGTTTTATACCCAAATGACAGAGTTTTATGGCGAAGCGACATTCTTTAAAAATGAAAGTTTCCTTATGTTCAACTGCGTTAGGTTGAAACAACAAATTTTATGTCGAAACGACGAGTGTTAAATCTCTTCTTTATGGTGAGATGTATTATGTTCATATGCGTTATAGTGAACGTTTTTAAATATTTTCTTTATGTTGTGTTGCGTATTTTTTATGGTGAACGGTAACTCGAAATTTCTGCTATTTTATGGTCAAATGCATTATGGTGAACCCCATTATGTCGACACGTATACACTCAAATTGGAGATTGATTTTTACTCCATAAACAGTTTTATGGAGAATCAAAAAGTTTAAAGAGAGGCTTTTATGGTGAGAAGCGCTATGGAGACTTGCGCTTTTTTTTTATGTCGACTTGCATTTATTGAAAAAGTTTATGGAGAATAAATTACTAATTTTCCCGAACAGTCGGTACCAGCAGCTTCATCTGGAAATCCGCTAAGAATTACCTACAGGAAATTTTTTTTCATTCATTTGAAAATGATAGTGATCAGATTTCAAACTTAATTTGCTTACATTTGAATAATAGAGGATTCAGGGAAAGGTTCATTACCTGAACTGAAAAAAAATTTTTAAGCATTTATCTTCATTTTAAATTAAAACAAAGGAATATTTTTTTCTTTGTTGTATGCATGTTTTAATCATAAGGTGAGCATGGAAAAAAAAGGTGGGGGCGAAAAGTGGTGGGGCTGATGGCGGCGGCGTTGGCGGGCCAATAGGCCAACTCTCAATCCCTTATCGGACACATCGCCTCCCATATTAACCGGCTTCTACTTCTTTTTTTTCTTACTTAATTCTTCCTCCCCCCTTTTCTTAATCAGAAAGATGGAGATCAAAATTCAATATTTAAAATGGATGATTTTCCTTAACGATGTCATAATACAAAATTGTTAATTATTTAATATATTATATTTTAAAATAAAAGGAGGCCATTACGTCCGCAGTCACGTGACTCGTTTATTATTTAAAAACTAATTAGATTAACGAACACGAGTAGGTACCTCCTTTTTGTTAAATTAATTAATTAGATAAATTAATTAACTTAATGTATAAATTATTAAGCGAAGTTTCAACAATAATAACCGAAATTAGCCATTTGCGCTTCAAAAATCGGCCTCACAGTGGAGGAAAAAAATGGATTTCAATCTTCAATTTGAGTGTATAAGTGTCAACATAATGCGGTTCGCCATAATACATTTGACCATAAAATAGCAGAAATTGGGAGTTACCGTTCACCATAAAGAAATCTGTAACCCAACATAAAGAAATAGTCGAAAACTTTCACCATAACGCATTTGAACATAATACATCTCCACCATAGAAGAGATTTAACACCTTGTCGTTTCGACACAAAATTTGTTGTTTCAACATAACGCAGTTGAACACAAAGGAAACTTCAATTTTAAAGAACTTGTTTCGTCATAAAACTGTTTCTGTCGTTTGGGCATAATACATCTCACCATAAACTAGGGACAGCTAAAGAGCAAGCCGCATTTTCATGTTTTCGCCGTTTAAAACGCGATTATGGCGAAACGACAAAAACCTTTAAACTTAACAGTTTACCATAATGCAATTCAACATAAAGCATCACACCGTAAACTAGGCGAAAGTAGGCTTGCTCTTTCGCTGTCTATAGTTTATGGTGAGATGTATTATGCCCAAACGACAGAAACGGTTTTATGGCGAAAAAACAAGTTTAAAGAGAGGCTTTTATGGGGAGAAGCGTTATGGTGACTGGCACTGTTTTTATGTCGACTTAGATTTATTGAAAAAGTCGTTTATGCCGAAACGCTTTATGTTGAAATCCATGTTTAAAAACTACATATTTTAGAGCCATACTTCAGAAATGAAGTCAAAACTCCTTTTTTAGGATTCTGACGATTTTCTTAAATCCTGGCTCTATGTCTTGAGGAATAATGGTTCAAGGAAACGGCTGGAAACCATGAAGTCTCTCAGGTGATATGGTCACAGTAAAAACATTCACCCAAATTTTCAAATTGTAAAAGCATGTTATTGCCTAAAAAAATTAAAATAATGACCCTGCGGTAGCAGGGACTAAAAGGTAGATTTCTTTTCATGATTAAAATTAAAATGTATAAACACAAAATATATAATTATGTTATAAAATGATGATATAAGAAAAATTGCGCCACTGAGCCCCTAGAAAAACATCTGATAATTTTATTAATAAAATATTTATTAATTTCCCGGTATAAATTCAAATTTTTTTTAAAGTTTAGCTAGTTCAATATTTTGCGCCTGGCTAGTCCAAACCTGCTTTAATTAATTTTTTACACGCCCTCGCAGAGGTCTTAAAGTTTTTTTTGCAAAAGGACTAGGATTTCAATAGAAAATGCCAATTTTGTCTTTTAAGCCCTAAGTAAAGTAGGTGAATCGCTGGTCCGATTTCAGCCATTAACGAACTCGTCCGAGCTATTGAGATAAAAGCTCTAAATACCGGATATCGTCACCCTCACATTAAAATTGCTCCAGTTATCGTGCTAATATATATATATATATATAAACTTTTCAACTGAGGATGGTTTTGGGGTCCAGGAGGTATGAAACGAAAAACGTATAGAAAATTTTTTGAATCTGCGACTACTTGGTACATTACAATAGGTAGATTTTTGAAGAAAAGAAATCTACCTAAAAAACTAACTGCTTTAAAAATATTGAAAACAGTGAAAATTCTGGCGTTGACCCCAAAAGGTTAGGAAGATCCTCCCCAAAAACCGTTCGTCTAGGGTACTACAAGTTAAACAATATGTTGGAAACTGATCCAAACAAGCTCCCCTAATTTGCATAGAGATTTGCTCGGGATCACAAACATCCCACTACTGTAATAATGTTGATTAATGTCAAATCAATGACAAAAAATATCAACATCAACGCAATCTGAGGACTGCAAACTTAGGTATACTAAACAGTAAGACCCATAGGTCTTGCGGTAGACAAAAAAAAAGGAAAAAAAAATCTTTTGTGGCTTCTAATATGGTGTCTCGTTAATTTCAGGCCTTCCTTACTAGTTAAAACATTGATTAACAGGGCGAACAAATTTTAATAAGATTATTGCCCGATTCGGACCTTGTTATTTTCAGGACTATGATATTACGTTCGCATAATGAAAGGGCTCATCGGTGCGTATTGTCTCCATTGTTTAATCTGATTACACGCTCCGCTATTTATTTTCCACGCGGCGAGAACGAGAGCCCCGGACTACTCGCTCCCAACAAGCATAAAACGCCAACCTTCTAATCATGTCGTTATCTTGTTTAATTCTGCTTGCACTAAAATTATTTCTATGTACGTACTTAAAAACAAAATAATACATTACGTTTCCCTATAATATAATTTCTATGAATCAAAATTAAACTTGAACAAAATTCATTTTTATCTTCATTTTAAAAACAAAAATCTTTAATGAATCCAACTTACATTTAGGTCGGACAAAAAAAAGTTCAAATTATACACCTCGGAAATTTTTAAATAATTAAACTTTTTCTAAGAACAAAACGTAGGTAAAACAACCGTCATTTAAATTCAAGTAAATTATAGGGGAAAAGACGAATACATTTAGCATTTTATTAATTGATTCGGGAAAAAAAGTTTATGTTAAAAAGTTAATTTGGATTTTAGGGACTTTCTTTGCTTATTATTTATTTTTATTATGTTTTAAAGCTCATTTTCAAGTTAGAGACCATAATTAGAGCAAACTTTGTGAACGGTAAGTATTGGATGTAATTATAAATTTCTGAATGGGCTTTCAAAAATCGTTTTTTAAAAAATGCCACAGCTGAAGAGTCGAACTAGTAGACGGAAGGTGAGATTCGGTTGAATTTCTTAAGCTCCCACGTCAAAGAAACGCTCTTTTGGGGAATGTAACATAATAAAAAGGCGTTAGTTATACTATCCAAGCAGGACAGGCTCGGTTAACCCTTTAGTTAACCCTTCCTAAAGAAATGTCAAAAACCCCCTTAATTTATTTAGGTCCAGAAACGCCTTTTTTAATCAATTTTGGGACGATTTCTTCAGAAACACAATTTTTGCTAGTTTTCTGAAGTTCTTCCATGATAAATCGCCATTTTCTTGGTTTATAGGAATTTTTTAACCCGCATTTTATGGGATTTTCGGATGTTTTTCACCGCCCGTTGTCAGAAAAACACGACTAACGCCGTAAAAGTTAAGCATAAAAATCGCCATATTTAACGCTTTTTTCTTGGTTTTAGCCCCTCTACCTCATTTTTGATCAATTCCTCCATCTTTTGGCCCCTTTTTAAAGTGTTTTTCTCGGTTTTTTCGCCTACAATTGCCTCTGATGACCTCTTTTTACGCACACTTCGGTATCCCGAAACTGCAGAAACTGCAGTTTTATCCGTTTTTCAGACGGTTTTTTCCTGGCTACTGCCCTGAAGGGTTGGATAACCTTCCGTTAAATTTTGCCGGACAAAAAGGAATTTTCAATGTTCATATTAGCATAAAAGATTAGATCCCACGGTAACGCGATTTTAATTGGCTGAAGATTTCAACCGGGCGCTAATTATAGCAAGATAAACGGAGCTCATTCCACTCACAATGTTGCCTTCACACTCCGTTTGAGATTCGGAAGAAAAAATTTTCGCACAAATTTTTGATGAAAAGAACCCTTTTAATAACCGGTTTTGAATTGAACGTTCTCGTTAGGGCGAAATTACAGCCTAAAATTTTTGATCGTGTTACCGATAAAGAGATTTTGGTTTCCTTAACTGTTTGAGATCGTTTGATTTGGTAAAATGGAGGATTTTAAACGTAGTTGGCTTAAATTAAGGGGTACTGGAGTCCGTGAGCGTAAAAAGGAGATTAAAATTCTTGTGGGGAGCGATTTTTTCGAATTAAATGAAGAATCTTTCGGATAAAAGTACCCAATAAGTGGCCTACCGCACACTTATTGAAATAAATTCTTTAAGGCTTGAATGTAGGAATACAAGAACACGTTCTTCTAGGCCAAAAACTGAGGAAAAACTCCCAAAATAGAGGGCAGTAGCCAGGGAAAAACCGTCTGAAAAGGGGAAATGGAAACCGCCCGAAAAATTACTTCTAGGCTAAATTCCGCAAGAAATAAAGGGTTTCAAGAACGGCAGCGAAAAAAATCAGGCCTTAATAGCGTTTTAGTACAAAAAAACTGAGAAAAACGCCTTAAAATTGGGGTCTTTTTGCCCAATAGATAAAGGAATGTTCAAAATTTAGGTACACGGGAGTTTCTAGGATAAAAACTAAGGAAAATACCTTAGCAGTACGGAAAAAATGGTGTTTTTTCGGCCGATGGAAATAAAAAAGTACTGGTTTGAAGAGCTTCCATCGAAAACTTCCTTAAAGAGAAGTAACAATATAGGAGGGGGAAGTATAACGGAGGGGACGTACAACGGAGGGGGAAGTATATGGGAGGGGAAGTATAACGGAGGATGAAGTATAAGTCAGGGGAAGTATAACGGAGGGGGAAGGTTTTTTTTTTTCGAAAAATTTTCCAAGTTTATTTATTTTTTTTTTTTCGAAAAATTTTCCGAGTTATTTTTTTTTTCAGAAAAATTTTCTAGGTTTTTTTTTTAATTTTCCGGTTTTTTTTTAAATTTGCGCTTTTTTTTCTGAAAAATTTTTAAGTTTTTTTTTTCGAAATTTTTTTTAAGTGTCAAGGTAGAAATAATGGGTCCTTTGGCCTACAGATGTGCCTCGCGTAATGCGTAAAACTATGAAATATCTCCCTACTAAAAAAAGTTAACAATAATAATTAAAAAGGAGCAATTTTTTGTCACCGAAAATTCGTCAAAAATATAAGGATAATAGGTGAAAATTTGGTGAAAATCGGACCAAGCAACGGTTCGGCCGCAGCGAATTTTTTAAAATTTCAAACAGCCTTATCTCAGCCATTTTTCGAAATTCAAAAATCGCCCTCGTTACATTCTTCTTCACCGGCTAAAGAAATTTTTGTGAAAATTTGGTGAAAATCGGATGAAAACTGTGGCCGTAAAGTGTTCCGGAAAAAATGCTACGGACGGCCGGCGGGCACCACAGACAATGTTGAGATCGGTAAAGATCAATATTCGAATTGACCCTACGGGGTCTGGAAGACCCTTCCCCAAAAACCCGATGTCGAGGGTATTATAATAACTTCTTTCATAAAACGTGTTTTTCTGACGATGAAAATCTCCCGAAAATTCGGTGAAAAAGATGTTTTCTGCGCCGAAAGAGAGAAAAAGTCAAGACTTTGTTTCCTGCCTCTGTAAAAAACAGCTTATCTTTTTCGATCTTAACCAACGTTTCCTTCAGAAATGATACAAAAATGCCGGGTAATATGATTCATAATAGGCGTCTTTATGTATTTACTTAAAAATTTAAGGGAGGTACTGTTGAACCTTAAAATTCTAGTTGTTAAGATGGTCCATCGTTCCCGTATATCCCCGACGTCGCCCAGTATAAAAAGTCCGCCGGCGGGCTGTAATCGTAAAATCTATGTAATCATGAGACTTTGTCTCTGTAATTTCCCGATCAATTTCCTAACTGGGGCCCGGCGTCGAAATTACGGAAGGGGCCGCCCTGAGGAAAGCGTGTGCCGTATCCTTAATAGCGCTTTCAAGTCTAATAACGTAGAACAACAAGAAAATACGCCTTCGGGGGGTCTCAGAATATTCAAAAAAAATCCCCAAGGGTAGACGATTATCTCAAACAAATTTCTTTTCTATAATAACTTCTTTTCATTACTTCTTCGAAAAACGTTCATCCGAAGAGGCAATCATCTTAATTCGATCCATTTGTAAAGAGCAATATTGTTTTAAATGTCTTTTTACTTTTTTTTTGCCTGGAGATCAATTAAAAACGGCCGAGATTGGTTTTTCCATCGGTAGCTCGCTTTTACAATAAAACCTTGGACCGCTCCTTTATCATTAAGGCGAGTTCCAATCATTGTCTATCCCTCTGAAGACCCGCAATTTTGTTAGGTTTCCTTTTCCAACTAATTTCTCGACTTTCTAATTAAAATTTAACGAAGGAAAAAGTCCATTAAGCGTTTAAACTCAAACATACGTTTATAAATAAAGCAATACCAACGAAATTGAGGAATTTTCCACTTAAGCGCAAACCTAGACATACAGATTAAAATTATGAAAAAGCTTTGCCTTGAGAGAACTTCATGAATAATCCTGAGTCAAAGTCTCAGACCTCTAACCCACGAAAGACTTGGGGTCGCCAAGAAATCTTGAAGTGCCTTAATTGAAAAACTGTCGTTTTTAGAAATGAGCCATCTGGAGGTAGGCATCTGCCCAGAACAAAATGCCAATCTGGAATGCGAATCTTCAATAAAAGGCCATCAGAAAGAAAAAAAATCCTTAAACCCTTAATAACAGGTAGAAGTGCATTTTTCAAAGGTTCAGTCAGACAATAAAAATATTGTCTTGGCGAATAATGTCAGTTATTGGAACCCATAGTTTATCGTTTTTTAAGATTAGCACGAATTATATCTTCGGGAGAAAAAAATTTCTGGATCGTGGTAGCAGTGACGCATGTCGGGTATCAGATCCATCGTCCGCCATCGTGGCGCAATTATACACTTATCTGATAAGAGCCTGATAAGAACTGGGCGTCGACCCCTCTCCCCGCACAACTCGCCTTTTAAAATAATTTCAGGGGAAGGTAATGGCGGCGAGTCATGCCTCCCGGCTAAATATCACCCTCGTTCTCGCTCATATTCTAATTGCCGCCTCACCATTTATTCGATTACATACTTGGAAGCGACCCCACTTCTTCATCTACCGAACGCCCACTTTTTGTTTTAATTTCGTCCGATCCGAAAAGGCGTGGCTTCCACGCAATTACAAAATTAAATTATTTTTTATGGCCGCTCATGTTTAACCTTGTACGCCTACATCTTCATTAAAATTTATAACGATTAAGTCCCTCCAAAAAATAAAAATAAAAAATTCGTAATTCTCTTTTTTAGAATTGACAATTTTTTCCGCCAACTTCACCTATAAAAAAGAAAGAATAATTTCACCAATTACCTATTCAAATGCATCTAATGATTAGCTTCTGGGTTTAATTCACTTCTTTTTCCTTAAGGCGATGCATCGTCTAATTATTTTTCTTGGGGTGCGTTCGAAATTAGATAAACGATTCAAGTCGCCATTGAAAATGAGGTCCGAGAGATTTAATTAATTCGAAATTTAATAACCCCCTTTCCGCACTTAAAGACAGGACTATTTTTTACAATTAGCAACCGGAAATCAATAATAAAAGAAGGTAATTTAAAATAAAATTATAATTACATAATTGGCAACCGAAAAAACGACGGAGAACTTGAAATTGCCTTAAATTTTAAAAGAATTAACGCGTTTTTTTTTCCTCTTTTCAAACACTTTTTGTAGGGGCATCCTCGCGATCTTCCTTCGGAGATCAGGCACCTACTTAAGCAATTTTAGGTAAATTTTTTACGCCCTTTTTTTGGCTTAATTTCATGAAAATCAAGAGTTTTGACGTAAAAATCTACTAAATTTTGACAGTTTCTCACTTGATCAGTTCTCTTTACCCAAATCATATAAATCGGTCTATTCAGAGTCCCTTTTTTTACCATAAAAACCCCCTTTTTAGGGCTAAGTTCCATAAAAATCAAGAATTTTGAGGTAAAAATCGACTAAATTTTTTTTCAGTTTCTCACTTGATCCGTACTCTGTGCCCAATATCACATAAAATGGTCGATTCAAAGTCCCTTTTTAGGGCTAAATTTCATAAAAATCAAGAGTTTTGAGGTAAAAATGGACTAAATCTTTGTCAGTTTGTCACTATCAATACTCTGCACCCAATGTCGCATAAATGGTCTATTCATAGTCCCTTTTTTAACATAAAAACGCCTTTTTTAGGGTTAATTTCATAATAATCAAGAATTTTCAGGTAAAAATCGACTAAATTTTTTTCAGTTTCTCACTTGATCCGTACTCTTCACCCAACATCACATAAAATCATCTACTCAGAGTCTCTTTTTTAACATAAAAACGCCCTTTTTTTGGGCTAAATTTCATAAAAATCAAGAATTTTGAGGTAAAAATCTACTTAATCTTTGACAGTTTCTCATTTGATCCATTCACCCAAATCACATAAAATGGTCTATTCAGAGTCTCTTTTCTAACATAAAAACGCCCTTTTTAGGGCTAAATTTCATAAAAATCAAGAGTTTTAAGGTAAAAATCGAGTAAATCTGTCAGTTTCTCACTTGATCTGTACCCTTCACCCAACATCACATAAATCATCTATTCAGAGTCTCTTTTTTATCATAAAAACGCCCTATTTAGGGCTAAATTTCATAAAAATCAAGAGTTTTGAGGTAAAAATCGACTAAATCTTTGACAGATTCTCACTTGATCTGTACTCTTCACCCAATATCACATAAAATGGTCTATTCAGAGTCCTTTTTTTTTACATAAAAACGCCCTTTTTCTTGCTAAACATGAAAATCAAGAGTTTTGAGGAAAAATTGACTAAATCTGTCAGTTTCTCTTCTGGTTCGTACCCTCCACCCAACATCACATAAAATGGTCTATTCAGAGTCTTTTTTGAACATATTTTGAAAAAGTAAAAAAAGTGTTTTTCGTATTTATTTATTTATTAAGGTAGAATATTGGTTAATATTCCCTCTTTTCCATGTTTAAAAAACCCATAAAGTAGAAATAAAAACACAAAACTCAATGCTTAAGCAAACATCTTCGAGAATTTAGGTCAATTTTTGTCTTGAAGCATGTTAAAAAATAAATAAAAAATTTTAGTTTTAAAATTCTTTTTTTACTATCGGAATATCAATATTTAAGTCACTTTTGGCGTTTGGAATAGCGTCCCTCAGTTCGATTGTGCTAAGTACCCAACTGTAAACGTGCTTTTTAAGACCTAATGACGGATTTGAATTGAAATAGTAAAAAATGAATACTAAATTGATTTAATAACTATGTAAAGGGACTTATGCAATAATGTCTCCGCCCTACATTCTTCCTCTTTTCGGATTCGAATAATAGATTTTCTATCCCCTTTTCAGAGCACGTGGACATTGTCAACGATTTTAATAATAACTTACGTTTTTCGGAGGCGTAACTTAACAGCTGCACCCACAACAACATCCTAAGATATAATTAAATTTCGAAAAATGTAAGATGAAAAAAAAAGGGACAAAAGTCGACAAAGGGCCCTTTTAAAATATAAAATTATGAAAAAGGACAAAACTCGTTGACAAGTAAATTACAGAGTCGGATGTCTTTTTTTTTTTAACAAACATTTTATCAAACTTTGTAAATCTTAATTTTGTTTAACGTAGACGTAATTGCGTTTTTAAGTGGGGATGCGACCGGTTTTTCAACTTTATCGAGCATTTACGTCGGCCATGTTTAAATGGAATGAAAATTGGAATGGCTTCCCGAATATAAAAACGAGTTTTATTCCTTTTATTTGTCCAAATTAAGAGTATTTTCCGGTGAAAATTATGGGGTCTCACGACTTTTGAAACCGATATTTTGAACCGTTTCTAAAACGCCCCGCCCTCATTAGACATTCTTGTGATAATTCCAGGCCATCGAGAAACATTACCTTTTAAATGAATTCAAACTTTTTTCAACTCGGACACCTGCCATCAAATATTCTATAAAATATTCCTTAAGTTTGAAATTGAAAAAAAAAAATTATTTAAAAAACCGCGCATATGACTCAAGCCCTGAAGGGGGATGAAATTTAGGGCAGGGTTAGAATATATTATGTATTGAAAAGTTTTGTTTTGTTAAGGGCAGCTGGGTGGGCGGTCCACTTCCTGCGTCCTTACAATGTCCTAGCGGAAGCAGGAGCACCCACGTGCTCCATTCATACGAAAAATACCTACAACCCCTCCCCCTCCTACATCCACCCTGAAATATAATCCCGGTTTAACCGACTATTCCACCTTTGTGACGCAGATGAATCTTAAGGCCCGTGACACACGAGCCGCAACCGCGACTTTTTGAGTCCCGGCGGTCAGCCGCGGCGGTTGCGAAATACACAGAGGGATATAGGAGTTAACACACGAACCGCAACCGCTTTTTCATTTCGCGGCTGCCGCGAATGAGCCGCGAGACTCTCGCAACCGCGGCGGTTGACTCTGCCGCCAAGCGGCGCGGTAATCCCTTGGAGGGGATAGAGCTTAACACACGAACCGCCCACCGCCGCGGCCAGCCGCTCAAAAAATCAGTTGAAAATGGATTTCGACACAGAAAGGTTCATCGAAGAGGTGCGGAAACGCCCGGAAATTTGGAACCCTCGGGACGATGGATACAAAGATCGTTATAAAAATTTTATAACAAAAAATTTTTAATTTATTTAAATTAATTTTAATTTAAAATATTTTTTTTTAATCCAATGCACTCCGTGCACTTCTAAAACGGAAGGACGACTCCATCTGATCCAGAAACTTTATGAAGGACTTAGGAAGGATAAAGGATCTGCTTGCCTAACGTACAAACACTGACTGAAGCGTCGCGGTCGAGTAGCGCGCCGCCTCCGTGTGTCAGCGTCTCACTTCGGCGGTTGCAGTTGAGACCCAGCGGCTGACCGCAGCGGTTGCGGCTCGTGTGTTACGGGCCTAAGAGGTACTCTTGTTTGACAAGCTGTAACGAAGGCAACAATAGAAACAGGGGACATCCATCATTCTGGAAAACTTCAAAGACAAAGTTATCAATGAATCTCTACGTGGACAGCTTACAATGTTACCATACATTCTACTATAAACATCCATTTTTGCAATTTTTATAAATCGATGCAGAAATCTTATGTTGGTACCAAGCTCATTTCTCTTTTTGGAATTGAATTGGAAGAACACCGTTCAACATAACGCATTTCACCCTAAAGCAGTTGAACATAAAAAATCTGCAGTTCACCATAATGCGTTTCGGCATAATGCAATGGAACATAGTTCATCACCACTAATTTAGAAAGAAAGATGTTGCGTTATGTGTGATATATTTGACTCTGATGATAATTAGAACATATGTTGTGGGCAAAAGTTCAAAAATTTTGAGCATAATGCATTTCAACATAAAGCGTTTCGCCATAAACGACCTTTTCAATTAATGCAAGTCGACATAAAAAGTGCAAGTCACCATAACGCTTCTCACCATAAAAGCCTCTCTTTAAACTTGTTTCGCCATAAAACAGTATTTCTGTCGTTTGGGCACAATACATCTCACCATAAACAAGGGAAACGAAAGAGCAAGCCTACTTTCGCCGTTTTAAAACGCGATTATGGAAAAACGACAAAAACGTTAAAACTTGACAGTTCACCATAATACAATTCAATATAAAGCATCTCACCATAAACTAGGAAAAGCAAGCAGGCAGCCAATGGGAACAGCTCGTTTTATGACACAAGGGGGTTAATTTTTTTCCACTGTGTGTGTGCGAATTGCATTATGATGAACTGTCAAGTTTTAAGGTTTTTGTCGTTTCGCCATAATCTCGTTTTAAACGGCAAAAATGGGCTTGCTCTTTAGCTGTCCCTAGTTTATGGTGAGATGTTTTATACCCAAACGAATGAGTTTTATGGCGAAGCGACAAATTCTTTAAAATGAAAGCTTTCTTGTGTTCAATTGCGTTATGTTAAAACGACAAATTTTATGTCGAAACGACGAGTGTTAAATCTCTTCTTTGTGGTGAAATGTATTATGTTCAAATGCATTATGGTGAACGTTTTCGACTATTTTCTTTATGTTGCAGATTTTTTATGGTGAACGGTGACTCGCGATTTCTACTATTTTATGGTACGCATTATGGCGTACCGCATTATGTCGACACGTATACACTCTTCATTTTTCCGCAAATGAGAATAGTATTACATTTCCATTGTCTGTTTCGCTTCTTCTAGTATCTTCTGTCTCTGAAAATCTCCGTACATTTCTCCTTAAAGCTATGTCCTGAATAGCAATCGTTGGAGAGTGGCGATCACCCAAATAGATCACCGTAAACTGAAAAAGCAGTCATTGGATAGTCAGGATCGGAGGGTCATCTAGTTGCATTAACCCAGGTGCTTTTTCTGACTTGCGGGTAATTTTATACCGCGATAAGACCCCAATGAAACGTTATGCCTCATGACAAGGGAACATTAAACTGAATTGGAAGGTAAACGGGGCCTTTGTGATCAGCAGAAACCTAATCGGACAACGGTCGAGTCAAAACCCTCCCCCGAGGGGCTTAAGTGTAACGTTCAACCTCAAAATACGTCTCAAAAATTGCATGAAAGTTAGAAAGTTCAACGAGAAAAAGGCTTGAAAATAAGTTAAGTCGATTGACAATGGCTAACCGGTAATTGTGCAGTGGGGCAGGAAAGGTACGTCCCACATCCGATAAGGAGAATCCAACCGTCAATTTTCCCTCTGTCAACCTCTCTATAATTTTGTGGCTAGTTGAAATAATTAATTGTAAAGAGAAAACAATTATGTTTGTCGTTGAGTGGAATACATCGGGTAATGATAGTGGTATGAGAGGTCGAGCTCCACGAGAGGACTCGGCCCAATCATTCGACCGTGTTTTCGCTTCATACAAAATGTTTATTATGCCCGGTTAAAACAAACAAATTGGTTGCAACCTTGAATAGTAGAAAATGCAAAATAGAAGATACAAGACGGTTGGAGCTGATTGAGTCGACCTGGCAATCACACCATTCATTCCCAGTCCTATATTAGCCCAACAATCTAATTGATATACAAATGGCACTGTTGATCTACAAGTTAGAGCGACTTGGAATGCCACCGTCAAAGCATAAATTTCGAATAGTATCGACCAGTTTTCGGCCTAATACAGTTAGCCTAATGCCTATTGGCTAAGGTGGTAATCCTCCTTAGAGAGCACCCCTTTCTGTATGTTATTTTATCGTTAGTTTCGTCCATCTGGATCATCAAACAGATAGTTGTTAGATTGTCTTTTCGTAAGCTAAAAAGTCTTTAGATCATCAAATGTCAGCTAAACAGTCGTTAAATCATCATATTGGTAGATAAAAAGTCACATAATCGTCAGCTAAACGGTTATATGGTCAGCAGAGTATTCGTTGGATCGACAACAAGATAAACATTCACTTAATCGTCAGCTAATCATTCGTTGGATCGACAGCTAAAAAGTCGTTTTATCTTCGATTTTAATCGTCATATTGGTAGATAAACATTCACTTAATCGTCAGCTAAACAGTGGTTATATGGTCAGCTAAGCATTCGTTGGATCGATAGCTAAAAAGCCGTTTTATCTTCGTTTTAAATCGTCATATTGGTAGATAAACATTCACTTAATCGTCAGCTAAACAGTGGTTAGCTGGCCTCCCGGACGTTAAGTCGAAACGAACACACCAACAATTTAGCCGAAAAAGGTAATAAAAGACACCTGATTTCGTATAGTTTTTTTAGAAAATTTTTATTTGAAAAATTATTTGGTTAAATGTTTAGTTGCGTTGTATTTTTGGCGGTTTCAAGTTCGGCAAGTTGGCCCCACGCCTGTAGAGTTCGTCGAGGACGTAAGACTCAAGCGTTTCGTACGACTTCAGAACGTCTTCGTTGACGATGACGAGATTGAAGTTCCCTTCTATTTCACCGTATTGAATTTCACCTTCGGCGAGACTGAGGCGCCTTTCCGCGCTCGCCTCCGTCTCCCCGCGGCGAATAAGTCGATCCCGAAGCGTCCGAAGTGAAGGCGGCTTGACAAAGACAAAAATGGGATCGAAATCTCCCTTCTGACGTATCTGCTTCACACCTTCGATATCCACATCTAAAATGCAGGCTTTTCCTTCATCCAGAACCCTCACTACAGTTTCATAACTCGTCCCGTACATATTCCCCGAATAAGTAGCAGTTTCGATAAACTTTCCATCTTTAACCATCTCTTCCATTTCCTCTTTGCTAACGAAATGATAATGTTTTCCGTTTTCCTCTCCGGAGCGTGGCATCCTCGTTGTGTGCGATATGGAGAAGCCAAATTGATCCGGATGCTCTTTGAGGAGTCGGTCGATCAGCGTCGACTTACCGCTTCCAGAAGGTCCAGAAATCACGATCAATTTATTCATTTTCGCTTTCTTGTTACATTCCGTCTGCAAGAAAACAGAGAAAAACAATAATTTTGCTTTCAATAACTTCATACAATAAACTATCAACAATAAATTTACACTAAGCTACGTTAACATTTTCTACTTCGGTAACAATTGTGTCAATAAAATTTGCTTTTCCCATATGATCTAATCGGAATAACCCAGGGATTTTGGATTTTCTAACTATTCAGCAGCGAACCCCTTATTGAGGTCAAAATGTGTGGCGGGCCCCATTATTAAGAATTTAGGCCCTTAGAGTTTATGTGTTTCACTGATTTTTGTTGGGAAAACTCCTGAAACTCGTGTAAAAAAGAGATATCTCTACCAGAAAGCCCAGGTAAACTTCCTAAAATTCTGTAAAAATGAAGTTTCTTACAAAACAAGGGGGAAAATGGGGATTCTTTGTCCGGGAAAAAAAAAAAAAAAAAAAAAAACGAGGAAAAATAATTTTTAACGGAGTTTCTCTGTCAAAAAGCAGAGGTAAACGAGCGCCTAAAATTTTGTAAAAATGGGGTTTCTTTGTAGTTATTGTGATACCCTCGTCGTCGGGTATTGGGGAAGAGTCTTCTAAACCCCGGAGGGTCAAATCGAATATTGATCTTTACCGATCTCAACTATTTCTGTGGTGACGGCCGGCCGGCTGTAGCATTTTTTTCCGGAACACTTTACGGCCACAGTTTTCAACCATTTTTCACCAGATTTCCACCAAATTTGCTTTAGTTGTTGAACAAGGAACTAACGAGGGCGATTTTTGAATTTCGAAACAATAGCGGAGATGTGTGTTTGATATTTTAAAAAATTCGCTGCGGCCGAACCGTTGGTCCGATTTTCACCAAATTTTGATCAATCACTCCTTATATTTTTATTTTTACGAATTTTTGGTGTAAGAAAATTTAACATTTTAGTAGGGAGAAATTTCACAATTTCACCCGCTACGAGAGGGACCTGCCTTGGACAAATATCCCATTATTTCTACAATGATACTTAGAAAAATTTTCGAAAAAAAAAATAAAAAAAACAAGATTCCTCTGTCAAAAAACCAAAGTAAACGAGCGTCTAAAATCCTGTAAAAATGAGATTTCTTTCTCAAAAAACCGGAGAAAAGAAGAAAAAAATCTCTCTAAAATTGTGAAAAAATGAGGTTTATTGTCAAAAAATTTAAATACCGGGTTCCTCTGTCAAAAAACCGAGTTAAACGGGAGCCAGAAAATCCTGTGAAAATTGGGTTTCTTTGTAAAAAAAAATAAAAAAAAACTCCCGAAACTTCTCTACAAATGGGGTTTACTGGCGAAAACGCCAAGACTCCTTGAATAATACTCAAATTTGGGAAATATCTCGTTTTCTGAAGACTAAAAAACTTAAGAGATACGCGGAACAAACGTTAGAAACCCCTAAAAAAATTAGAAAATGTCACTGACGCTTATGATTAGCCAGATAAAAAGATACTTGATCTCCAGCACCTTAAAATTAAAATTCTTGTCAATTAGAAATCTGTGGAGAAGGAGTATTTACAGTCGAACCTGGATAAGTGGAATCACCAGGGACTGACAATATAATTCCACTTATCCAGGTATTCCACATATCCTATATTCCACTTAGTCAGGTTTCTTTCATTGAAATTTCACTTAACCAGGTAAAAGGGGAAAAATGGTACTGAATGAACTAAAAATCAGAAACACAGGTTATTTTGGCACAACCTTACACCTTTTTAAAACCTCAAGCCAGGTTATGGTCCAAGTTTGGAGGCATTAAGGGTCCAAGTACAGAGGTAGCGACTAATTAAGTTCCATGTATAGAGGTTTCGGGTCTCCTGTATTCCAAGTGTGGAGGTTGGGCCACCTATCGTTCCATACACAGAGGTAAATTTTTGAAAATTCGAAAATTTCAATTCCACATATACAGGTCAAATAGTCCCACTTAAAGAGGATTTAGGTTCTCAGGGGTCGGGACCAGGACTTTGGTTCCACTAATAGAGGAATTCCACTTAACCAGGTTCCACTTATCCAGGTTCGACTGTATATAGAGGGGGATAGTCGGAGATCACTAGCTAATCATGCAAGTTGGCACAATCTTATACGTAGAAAAAGGCTCAAAGGTTTGCCTTTTTTTTTTCACTAAAAATCCAGCGATTTGATATCTTTTTATCGAGATAAAAATTTGTACAAAACGAGTTTCAGCGGGTGCAACGATTCGGAATAAGGCGGGAAGAGAGCAGCACCTCCTGACCAAAAAAAAAAAGTCGGACAACAAGGGAAACTTCGTAACCTTATCCGGCTTGTAACAGTCCATCTATTTTCGTCAAACCACGTTTCTTTTTTCATTTATCGTGTTTTTTATCCCAGTTATCTCTATTTGGGCTATTTATCCACGTAAGTTTTGTAAAATAGATTCTTTCTTTGGGTTCTTAATAGGGCGGCAAAGTCCTCAGCTTTCAGTGGGTAAAGCACTGAACTTACCACCGGCTGTCTTATCGTATTGTAATCTAAATAATTAATAAGCTTTTCAATCACTAAAAATATCTTATCGGCGTAATTTTTATAATTTGGACAGCATCTGATACCTCCTCATTTTCATCCGACAAACAAATTGATAAAACATCAGAAATTAACAAAAATTAAATAATTATAAATTATTTTTGTGAAAATAACAAAATATACCTGTTCTTCCATTGGTTGCCAGTTTTGAGTCTTGTTTGCCATTAACAGATTGCACTGCGTGATGCAACCTCTATTTCCCACCATAACTTCAAATTTGACAGTTAACATTTTATCAACAAAAAATTGTTGCTAATATTTTTTTGTTGGTTTTTGATAAGAATACTATATTTTCGGAATCTTGATTTTATCTTGTGTTTGGCTTATTGATTCTCAAAACATTGTTGCCACTTAGAACTGTCTTCTTCTTTGTGTGAAGCCAGTTGCATAGAGTAGACAGAAAAAATTGGCAATCTCTTTCTGTGGCATTTTGCTTAGGTCCATCAAAACATTGTTTTCAACTGTGTTCGATGTTATCAGAGATTTGGGTATCAACTTCCTCAAAAGAAGATATTGTGTAACCCTCCATTGCTGGAAAAGAAGGTCTTCTAGACCCCAAAAGAGGAAAACTTGTTGATTTTTACTGATCATGAGTTTTTTTGAGGTGCTAGCTGGCTGTTGCCAGTTTTCACCAAAATTCTCAGAACCTTTCATTGATAGCAATCTTAAAAATTTCTACAGCTTAATGCGAAAATGTTGGGGATAACTGCTCGTTTTTAGCGCAGCAGCCATATTATTGATTCGATCTTTACTAAATATTCCTTATATTTTATCAAATTTACTGAGTAGTAAAGGTAAAAAAGTTTGCATCAATTTGAGCCGTGGGTTTGGCAGGAGGAAAGAGTTTCAAAAAGCGGGTTTTTTCAGATTTTATCAAATACACTATAAACTATGAGGTTTAGCATAAAAATTATTAAGTAAAGAAATAATCTTCATTAAATTTCCTACAAAAAATGTTTAGCCCATAACCTTGCTAAATTTAATGGTTTCAGAGTTATGATTCGTCAAAAATAGGTTTCTGTTGTTTTGGCGTTTTAGGCATGATATCACCAAATTGGGGATTAGCGACATGGTGATTTTGGGTAGCAGTGATTGTAGTTATTGCTACTTGAAAAATAATAGTGACTGTGATTTATGGTGATTTTCAGAATATCATTCGCAGTGCTGTTATCGGTGATACGTTTAAATACAATTCACAGATTGAAAATGCTTGTTATTGTTACTATCTAGATTCTAGAGTATTGATTCCGATATTCAAGTGGTATTGGTACAATCACAACTAGTGAACATACCTATTCAAATTTTTTTAGCGAATTTTTATTTGATCTCTTTTTGTAATTCCCTTCAAAAATCAGTTTAAAAATCTATAGATTTTCAAAAAGTGAAGTGTGGACTGTGATTGTGACGATAATGAGCGATAATGGCATGGTTGCATCACTGTGCGGAGGCGGCTTATTGAAATCACAGTCGCCGACATGTTTCAATACCAATCACCAATAGTGACTGCTACTTTTAGATCACCGGTGAAAAATAGAGGTGAGTGGTATTATCGCTCATCCCTAGGCCAAATAACTCAAAAACCGCTTGCCGTAGGAAGGTTAAGACTAAGTACCTACTAAATTAAGCATAATGCAATTTCCTGTAGATAATTTTTTTTAAACAAATTTTTTGGGAGATATGAACTGTTAAATTCTTAAAAATTCAAACAAATATCAAACAAAATCCTTGGATTTGCAAGAAATGCTCCTCGTTTTTCAGCTTTTGCAAAGCTCCTTCTTTGAAGATATTGAGAGCTTATTTTATATGTAATAAATCTAAAAATTGTGTTCGAAAGGGTATTTCACACCTTTAAAAAGTTGTCCGAATCAGCTATCGTATAAAATACTAAAGTTTTGCTAAAATGTCACTTTTTGACGGATCGTTTCTCAAAAACTGTTCACTTTAGCAAGATTATGTGCTAAGCAATTTTTGTTGCAAATTCAATGCACATTATTTTTATACTTAATACTTTTTGCACTAAACCTCATAGTTTTTGAGATATTCAATAAAAACCGTTTTCTGACACCCTTCTCTCCCCAAATTATGGCTCAAATCTAAGTTATTTTTTGCCATGCATGTGCTCTAGATCTAACATTTTGGCATTGTCAATATGATTTGAAAGTTTTGACCCTTTTTTTTCTTGATTGTACTTACCACTTGGCCTTTTTATTTGTAAAATCATGTATTTTGGCTATTACATAAGCGAGGTTGAGAAAATTAACAGTTACTAAATCCTTTTTGCAGATGTAACTGTATTATGGATTAAAATGCCGTTGGGACTTTTTTTCTCTCATTTTTATTGTGGCCCCTATTGGTGTTAAAGACATTTTGTGGTCAAGAAAAAGTCAAAATGTACCTGCGGAGGATAATTGTGGAGCAATTGTCAAAAGGCGGCCACATAATCACTATCATTCACATCCCGGGTGAGCTTTCGGACCAGCCGACGGATGAGATGGAAAATAACATTCCTCGATCCCCCCCTTTTCTTTAGATATAATCTAAATCATTTTAGTGAGGAAAAAAAATACTCCTTGCCCCTCCGGCCCAATTACGAGGTTTCGATCGCAAAGCTATTCTGACGGGATTGATCAAAATCGGTGAGGAGAAAAACGCGTTCGGCACTCCCCTTCACGCCTACCGATTCCCGTCCCTCGTCTAATAATATGGAATTCGAATAAAGGACTTTGGAACCTCTCATTTCTTATTTTGGGTACATCGACACCTTCTTAATAAAAGGGCAATATGGTCAAAAACCTACTCATACTTTCTTTTTTCTTGCAAAAGTTTTTGTTTCTCTATATTCAATTCAATAAAAAACTGCCAGTTGTGTAAAATTTGCTGTAGCCCTGTTGCATCACATTTCTGCTCCCTGGAATCAAAATTCAAGATGGAGCTGAGATCTCAAGATTTGTTATGTCAGTAACCAAAATTCTCTGAACTTTGGCGATTTTAACGTTCAGGTTCAACGCAGCCACCGCATATGCATTTCCCAACTGCTTGCCCACTAATAAGACTAATAACAGTATTTCAAAAAAGGGAGAACCAGAATTTTTATAATCTTAGCCAAAATTATAGGGTTGACATGTGAAATACTACTCGCTCACTAAATCCTTAAACCTCAAACCATCAAGGTTTCTTTCCTCTCTTTGGCCGCTTTACAAAAAAAAAGTCTGAAACCAAAGTTTTACTTCAGAGTGGCCATATTACAAAAATAAGAATTTGAAATTCATTGACGTCAGCATTTTTTTAATTAAGGGAATGTTTTCTCTTCTAATTTGAACCAGTTTTAAGCGATTTCCTCCCTCGATAATTTCCTTCATCAAAATTACTCGATTCACAGTTGGACTTAAGTATAACGTTCCTGCAATTTGATTTAATTAGACCTCAAATCAAGTTTTAAATTATACAAAAATTACTTAATTGTTTTTTTCCAGGATGCCGCCGAAAAAAGTAGGAGAGCCAGAAAAAAAGCCTCTGATTGGCCGCGTAGGGACGAATCTTAAAGTCGGTATCGTCGGACTTCCGAATGTTGGAAAGTCGACATTTTTCAATGTTTTGACCAAAAGCCAAGCGGCAGCCGAAAACTTCCCTTTCTGTACGATAGATCCGAATGAAAATAAGTATTTTTATAATAAAAGGTTTAAGTTTTTTATTTCAAGTCAAGTTAACCTTTTTTTTTCTTCACATTTTGTTAAAATGGCGTCTTGACCTAAAATAAAAACAATTTGAACCATTAAAATGCAAAATTATTTTTAAAATCGATGTTTTGACCTGATCTTTTTTAGGCACGTCGTGTACCTGTTCCTGATACCAGGTTCGACTATCTTTGTGAATTTTACAAACCTGCCAGGTAATTAAAACTGTTCCTAGTAGAACATCCACTTGTCTGTTTTTCTGTTACAATCGCTAATTTGTTTTTAATATTTTTAGTAAAGTTCCGGCGTTTTTGAATATTGTGGACATTGCTGGCCTGGTTAAAGGTGCTTCGGAAGGTCAAGGACTTGGAAATGCATTTTTATCCCATATTAGGGCTTGTGATGCTCTATTTCACATGTGCAGTATGTATAAAGATTTAATAATATACAAAAAAAGAAAAGTCAGGGTGGAAAAAAAATCTTAACCACAGTGTGACAGGTGGAGTTTCTGTGGCTTATGACCACAATGAAACATATGGACCTAAATCCGTGGGAACCTTGTTAAAAATACCACATTTGGACCTTGTTATCAATTGTGTAATCATCGATTTTTTTTCACTTTCAATTTTTAGGAGCGTTTGAAGACGGCGATGTGACCCATGTCGAAGGCGAAGTCGATCCAATTCGTGATCTTGAAATCATAAGCGAGGAGCTTCGGTTGAAAGATCAGGAAATGCTTATGACGAATTTAGAAAAGTTGGAAAGAACTGTCGCTCGTGGCGGAGATAAAAAATTGAACCAGAATATGTAATAATTGAAAAAATTATTTTAATTCTATTTATTTATTTTTTTCAAAGGATGCCCTTCTGAAAATTAAACAAATTCTTGTCGACGAAAAACATCATTTACGTTTTGGCGATTGGAGTGCAAATGAGGTAAATTATTCAAAGAATAAATTTAAAAACCCATTGGATGGTTCTTAATTAGACTTTTAATTTTTTCAGATAGAAATTTTAAACAAGTACATGTTTATAACGACTAAGCCAGCTCTCTATTTGGTCAACCTTTCCGAAAAAGATTACATTCGAAAGAAAAATAAATGGTATTTTTAAATAAATCGGTAAAAATTAAAACTAATAATAATTTTAGGTTAATAAAAATTAAAGAATGGGTCGACAAGAATGATCCCGGTGCCATTTTGATCCCGTTTTCTGGTCAGTTTGAAAACAAGGTTGCCGACATGGATGAAGCTGAAAAGAAAGCCTTTTTTGAAGAACAAAAAATTACTAGGTAGAAGAAAAAAAAAAAGGAAAACTTATTTTATTCATATTATTTTAGCGCACTTGAAAAAATTATTGTACAAGGATACAAGGCTCTACAACTCCAGTACTTCTTCACAGCAGGGCATGATGAAGTCAAAGCTTGGACTATTCAGGTTTTTAAAAAAATTTTACTTTTATTGTTTTTATTGTCTATTCGTAGAAAGGGACAAAGCGCCAGGAGCAGCTGGAAGAATTCATACTGATTTTGAAAAAGGTTTCATTATGGCTGAAGTGATGAAGTTTGACGATTTTAAAGAGGAAGGTACAGAAAATGCTGTTAAAGTAAGTCTCAATACCTAGCAAAAAAGACTGGAATATAAAAAAATATCTTGAATTTTATAGGCGGCTGGAAAATATAGGCAGCAAGGCCGTAATTATGTTGTGGACGATGGTGATATTATTTTCTTCAAGTTCAACGCTGGAGCTGGACTAAAGGATGCGAAGAAAAAGTGATATAAAAAATACAATTATTTTTTATTCTGTGTGTTGTGTTAAACCAAAAAAAAATCTTGAGAAACTTTTTTTTACTTTTCTTCTTGAATAGTCGTCCTTTTTATCCTCAAAATCCGCTTTCGGTTTTCCAAAAACGTAAATTATTGTGCTTCTTGGTCATTTCTTTTAGTTTTATTTGCTTTTTGCATTCTTTTGGTTTGTTTTCAATATTACCTGAATAAAAAGAATTTAAATTCTGTTAAGGACTATTTTGTTTTACTTGAAGTTTTTACGATTTCATAATCTTTAGAGTCATTTTGTGGCAAACTTCTGAAGGAAGTCGTTGAATTCGTTCGCTTTTTTATACATGGTTTAAATTTTGTCGTGTCTGCACTTTCGCTTAAACTTTCTTCTAAAATTAATCAAATTTTAGAGAAAAGGATAAAACCCCATCCTCCATGAATTACTTTCTGAATCTTCTTTTTGTTCCAAATTTTGTTTACTAAAAAAAGAAAAATTATTTTAAATTATAACTATTTTTTTTACATACTTGGTTAGGAAATTTTGTTTTCTGAGCGAATCTAAAAAATAAAATAAAAGTTAGAATTTAAACAAAATAAATTTTTTATTAAAAACAAATAATTAAGCGAAAGGTTTTTTTCGTTGAAATCCGGGTAAAAGGGAAAATTCTTTGACTTCGGTTTCGCTTCTTATTTCGGGTAAAAGCGGTTCTTTGTTTCGAAGGAAAAACCCAGTTTTAGAACGTACGAGCCCTTCCAATTGGGCGCCTTCGCATCGAATAATTTTCCGCTGTTGCACCGCGGCTTCACTCGGGTCTTCTCCGTTATTTCGGTCTTTTTCGTTATTTCAACTTTCGTCTCCCATCCTAAAAAATTTTCTTTGAGACGTCTTTCTTTGACCCTAGTAGTTTTAAATTTAAAACCCTAGACCCCCACCAATTAGTTTAAATTTTAAAGTTTTAAGTTTCTCCTCTAAAATTATGAACCTTGGCCAACTGTGTGGAATTCCAAGCCCTAGTCTCCTCAAATTGATATTATTTAAGTACTATTCTTAATAAACATAAAAAAAATCTGGATCTGGCTTAATGTGCTATCATGTGATTATTAAAATATTTGTTCTTGAAAATGCTTGTGGGATTAATCTAGAACTGGAAAGGTGGCCTTCGTTTTGTGTTGAAGGCGACGCCTTTTTTCAGGTATCTGTTCGACTTGACACTTGTGACCATGACGCTGGCGTTTTCATTTTTCGAGTCGGTATTCTCGCTTTTTCCATCTAAAGAGTCTTTACATTCTACTGAGTTGACGTCGTCGCTTTCATCTTTTGGGCTCTCCTTCTTAATCATTTCGACGATTTCGTTTTTGTCGAGCTCCTCAAAAGCCGTGCCGGCGATGATCTCTTTCGCGTTCAGACGAAGCAAATCTTTGGGCAGATTGTCGACCTTATCGGTGATCGTGTAAGTGACTCATCGCTTTCTAAATTCTCTTTTTTCGCTTCAGAAATATAAAGTTTTTGGCTCAATTTCTCATTTTCTTCCTTAAGACGAAGAAGTACTATTCTATCTTGAACCCAATGCTCTGCCGCTGATGCCAAAAATGTGAGAAGCTCCTTTTCCTCCTTTCGACGAACATTCGACCCTTTCTTAATAAATCCACACAATTTTTCAAACGGATCGTTTCCAAGACCATTAAAGTCGATATTTTCAAAACCTAAAGGAACAACATTACAATTCTAATAAAAAATATTTTTAAAAATATATATAAGTCAGGAATGACTGTAATGTGTTTCCTTTAAATTTTTCATTTATTCCTAACCTATATTTTAATAAAATTAGCAACTTACTGTATGTTGGGTTTGAAATAATAGCAGTGCTGTTCCGGATTTCCTAAAATATAATTAGCCATAATTTCTTATAATAAGTTTTTGTACTTGAGGAGATTTTGAAGGAGAGACGCTAACTTCAGAGCGGCTGTTGCCGCTACTTCCAATGGGTGTCATTGATTTTGATCTTCCATTTTCAAAGTTTAGAATCTTCATCAGAGAATTAACTCGTCCTTTATCATAGTTATTCCAGTCTATGTACTTCTCATGATCTCGGACTAAAAATTTATCATTAAGGGATCCTTTGGTAAGAAAAAGTCACCTATGACAGCCAAATCTGAAACGAAATCAAGTATTTCAACTAATGTTAGACCAAGAATTTTTGTGCTGAAACGTTTCCCTCGCTTTCTGATGTTGAGGCACTCTTTTAAATGGGGCGAAGACTCGAGAAAATTTTGAGCTGAGTCCACACAATCTTCATCGTCCAAATAACCTAAGGAAAACTTGAAATTCTTTTATAATTAAAAATAGAGACCCACCAAAACTAGCCTCGCCACTTCCGAAGGCAGAAGCGATTCCATTTTTCTCTCTTTGGGTTCTCTTGAAATTTTCCTTTATTGCTCTAAATGTTCACCATAAAGAACGCCCTCTTAATTTTTTTTAGTCGATTTTTCATGAAAATTTATACTTTCTCAAACAGAAATTTGTTTAGATTTTGAATTTGGTTCATTATGAAAGGTAAAAAAAATTATTTTTATTATTTTTAACTTTTTTCTATTGGACAGCTGATATTTTGATTGTGATTTTTCGGGTAATCTACTATATTTTGCTTGTACATTATGGTGAGGCCACTTCTTTGTAGCTGGCTCAGAAAAAAAATTCTTATCTGACTCCAAGGTGACTAAGGAGAGAACTAAAAAAATAATAAAAAAAATTAAGGTAGAAAAATAGAAGTCTTTGTTCACTCAGGACACAAGAAATGGGTTTGAACAGCCAAAATTTTTACCTACTATAAAAAAAAAATTTTTTTTTAAATAAATGGATTCCATTTAAACATGGAGAATTGGTGAAGAGACCAATACTACTACCGTAACGCATTTAACAAAACTATTGGCTGAAACATCCCTATCAAAAACACTCTGCCTTGCAAAAATCCTTCTACAGCAGACAGAAAAAGTTGTGATACCAACTTCCCCGCCCTCTGATGTACACTGAAGAGAAAGAGGAGAGATGAAGCACCCGTGCTCCCGTTTTCAAAGCTCCCCTTGGCGGCGTCCCGAAATGCTTTTTATCAGGGATAACACTAACACAGTTTTTAAAAAGTTTTAGAATACAGAGGAATAACATTTTAATAATGTTTGGAATACTGTGAGAGGAAGTCCTACAATATGCCTGTAGACAACATGTTTTCAGAAATTTTAAGGATTTCACAGTAATTGATAACATATCATCTAACTAATCTATAATCACTGATTAATATAAAATTTTCGTTCCAATAAAAAGGCCTACAAGTCAAAATCAGGGTCTCTGAAAATCGAGGCTTTTGAGATACTAAACCAACATGACCGCCAGGTCTTGCGGGTTTAGTATAACATGAGATACTAAACCAAAATGACCGTCAGGTCTTGCGGGTTTAATATGACAAAAGTAAATTTGAGGAGAGATGAAGCGCCCGTGCTCGCGTTTTCAAAGCTCCTCTTGGCGGCTTCGCGAAATGCTTGTTTAAAGGTGTGTAATATATTAATCAGTGATTACTGATTAGTTAAATTTTATAGTTACTCTGAAATCCTTAAAATTTCTGAAAAGAGGCTTGTCTAGAGGCTCTTCGTAGGGCTTCCTCCCTCAGTATTCTAAACATTTTTAAAAATGTGTTATCCCTGATAAAAAGCATTTCGGGACGCCGCCAAGGAGAGCTTTGAAAACGGAAGCACGGGCGCTTCATCTCTTCTGTGTACTCGTGATGCAGTGTATCTCGTGTATGCAGAATCCGAAGATGCTTGACTTTGTGATAGATGAAATCTTCGGAAAAAAAAGAGTCTCTTAGGATTTTAGCGCGAAAAACGCTAAAATATGACATTTTTTAAAGTTGTCGAAAATGGTCATATAAATAATCAACTTGAAATTTTGCGTAGATTACGAATCTGGAATTTAAAAATAGGGGTTCTTATTTGAATTAACGAAGTTAGGTTCCGTTGAGGGCACCCTGTATATCCAAACGCATTTTAAACTACACCATCAAATCCTTTGATTTAAATTAAGGGGGGTTTACTTCTAACTTTTTTTTATAAAACCACTTTTTAACGCTCCCCCATGTGTTTCCGAACACAGTGTAATCAGCTCCATAACTGTCAAGTTCATCCAAAATTTTAGCATAAAGGTCCAGTAGCATTTAGAAATAAAAACAAAAAGCAAATAAATAGCGGTACTATTTATTTGGTCTAGAGACAAAATTTTCTTTATACACCTGCATCAAGAAGTCTTAAGGCCTGCAGAATTGTGTCATCCAAGTTGGCCAAACTGGGGCAACGTTGCTCTTTCATCAATAACCAAAACATATCCTCCTCATTGTTTATTTCTGTTCACCGGCATGTAATGAAATAAAAATCTCGACAAAATGAACGTTTTTACCCAAATGGGACTCCGGGTTGTTTCTCGTCAAATATTCCGTCGTTATTCAGCGATGGCAGAAGTTGGAGAAACAACTTTAGAAAATGAAAGGCCCAAAGTCATCAGGCTTGCTCACAACGATAAAATTCTTAGGTAAAGCATTCTTGAGACAATATTCATTTTGTACATCTAATGGAAATTTTTGGTGGATAACAACCATTTTGTTTTTTAGTCAAACTATGCTTCAGGTCAAGTCAAAAAAGACTCGAGCAAATCTGGCTTCATTCTTATTGAAGGGACGAGGCTCCTCAAAGATATAATGGCAACTGGTGAAAAGCCAGAGATGGTTTTCTTCAGTCAAACGGAAGACCTTCAACAATTTAAATTCGGCTCAGAAACTACTTTATATAAAACACCTTATAATGATCTAAAAATGTGGACTGACGTTGTCACATCTCAAGGAATAATGGGTAAAACTGGGTTTTAATGCCATATTCATTAAAATTATATTTTAGGTATTTTTAAACGTCCACTGCCAATGGCTGAAAGAGATGTTACGTATCCAATAACGGTAGTCTGCGACCAAATAAGAGATCCAGGAAATTTGGGAGCAATACTGCGAGTTTCTGCAGGAGTCGGAGTAAGGAATGTTCAGCTAGTCAAAGGCTGCACGGATCCATGGGACCCGAAAGTTCTCCGATCTGCTGCCGGTGCTCATTTTAAAATCCCGATTTATACAGACGCCGATCTTCTCGAAATCTTCAGCGACCTTAAACCCTCCAGCCTTATTTCGCTTGCGACCAACGAGCCCAAAAGTTTCAATAAACCTATCAAAGATATCGCTTTTAAACCATATTTCGATGTAAATTTCAACAAATTTGATGAAAATTACGTCATCATTGGCGGAGAAGCGTTTGGTATTAGCGATGAAGTTTATGAAATAGCTAAGAAAATGAATGGAATCAAAATAAGCATACCATTAGAAAATGAAGTAGAAAGTCTAAATGCAGCGACAGCTGCTAGTGTTATTCTTTTTGAAATCAAAAAACAATATTTATTATCTCAAAGATAGTTCGTATTATATAATAAATTAATATGTAAATTGTTAATTAAACTACTTTTTATAAATTGAAGTTCCAAAATAAAAGTTTGGTTTCCCTGCTATTTATGGCCTTTCTAAGGTGAGGCAAAAGAAACGACGGAAAAACTGAGTTTTTTGAGGGAATTTTTTTTAAAGATTTCTGCTTTATTTTGATCTAATACACATTTGAACAAATTTTATTTTAACAATATTAAGATCTTTCCTTTTAATTACTTATGGATACTAAGAAACCTGAAAAATTTCCTCACTCTCAGTAAGTAATCTGGTAAATTATTACTTGGAGAAGGGTTAAGTTTTCAGGAAGGTAATTTGCAACCCACGGCAGTTCATTTCTGCACCGCCAGCACAGAACAACAAAAACACCAGAAAGATATTGCTTACGGGAGAGTTGTAAATCCTGATAAGCTTTCCCTTTGACTCACTTGAGTGCGCGGTGGTCCACAAATCGGTGTTCAACATCCTTATTTTTCTTTTTCGATGGTGGGCTCCGTGACCTCGAAGTTTCCCCACCCCTTCGAATGTTAAGAGGGAAGTAGCGAAAAGGGGTTTATTTTGTGTAAAATACTTTAACGTTTCGAGTTTCGATGTTACCATCCATTTATCCCACTGTGCGGTATTCCACGAAATAAAAATATGAGTAACATAAAAAAATTTGAGTCATATTATTTTTTATTTATAATAATTAAAATATAAATTATAACTATGTACATATAAGTAATCTAAAAGTACATATTATAAGTAAAATAAAAAAAGCCCCCTTTATTCCCTTTGTCCGAGGACCAGGACGCCGAAGAACCATGGCAACCCCCAGCGTGACCCAGTTCGGCTGGTCTCAAATTTAAGAAAGAAGGATTGGAAAAAGTTAACATTCAGGAAACAAGTTAAGCCCTTTTGTAGAATTAGCCTCTTTGCAAAACGCCGGCGTTTTGTGGAATGAAACGTTGATTGACAAAACGCCTGGTCGATTTCCGCCTTTTTGTAAAAAGGCTGGATGTGCTTAGCCTTTTTGCTAAAATATTTTCATTTTACAAAGAGGCTAGCAGCGGCTAGCCTTTTTATAAAAAGTCTAATTCAGGCTTTTTATAAAACGGCTGTTAGGTAATACTGTGGAAGTCTTCCCGCCTTTCAGGATAAGTGATAACTGATAACACACACAATAACGTAACTTAATAACTTAATTTTCTTTCTCTCGCGAGGATGCGCTCGTTGGATACCTCTAGGGGGTTAATTTTTTTCCTCTCTCGAGGATGCGGTCGTTAGATACCTCTAGGGGGTCTAGATACCTCTAGGTATCCAACGAGTGCATCCTCGCGAGAGGAAAAAAATTAACCCCCTAGTGGTATCAAACGAGCGCATCCTCGCGAAAGGAAAAAAATTAACCCCCTAGAGGTATCCAACGAGCGCATCCTCGCGAGAGAAAGAAAATTAAGTTTATTGTGCGTGTTATCAGTTATCACTTTTCCTGAAAGGCGGGAAGACTTCCACAGTAATAACAAACAGCCTTTTTACAAAATTTGTTGTTGTTATTGTTGTTCTGTGACCGCCAGGCCATTCAGCTTTCGGAGATATTTTTTTTCCACAAAATGGAAACACTGATTGCCTTTTAGCGCCATTTTTAACCTTCTCACACCTGTTGAATTTTATTATTTATTGTTTTTAATTTAAAATGGTTAAAAAGGAGAAAAAGGTTCCCATTATATCGAAAGATGAAATAGTGAAACGTAAAGTGCTTATTTATAAAGGTCAGTATTCAATGTTTTTAATTTTTACGTTAGAATTTAAGAAAAAAGTTTTATATAATTTGGTATTTTAGAGAGTTCCTGCGAAGAACCTTTATTTGTGAAACTTCGACATCCCAAGCATGGAGGTGATTCTGTCTACTTGTTCCAACCGAACGAAAATAACTCGACAATACAGGAAGTCCTCTTATTTAAAGAAGAAAAAAGGTACACCCTGTAGAAAAATTGAACTTCTGCTTGAATTGTAAAACTTTTTAATGTTTTAGGTCTTATTTTATAAATGATTCAGTTTCTTCTGATGGTGATTTACATATTTCAGTTCCTGTGGATCCTTTATTTTTGATTCTACCATATTTAGAAAAGGTTTGTTTTGGAAATAGTTACTTAAAAAATTAAGCTTAGGTATGCTGGCTCTTTTCTCCACCTCCCTAATTTTCTTCAGGCTTTGAGGAATATTTTTATCATTTAGGAACGCGGTAGCGTTCCGCCCCGCCAAGCAAAACCCGACTGAAAGCAGAAAAAGTACGAATGGTACCAAGTGGATGTTTTCTTCATGTCATGATTTGCGTTTTTCGAGTATCTGGATCTCAGCACCCTGTATAGCGATCGACTTCAAATTTTACCCAGGTTTTCTCTGATTCGATATAAGTAAAATCTGTAAATTTCAAGTCGATTGGTACACAGGGTGCTGAGATACACAACTGCTTCTTCTTCCTGTTCAGTCAGCCAGGGCTACAGCCTCTCCTAGTGCACTTATTGACTTGAAATTTTGCACAGAGCATCCTTTCAATTTAAGTCAGTGCCTTTTCAAAGATTTCAGCCATTTTTTGAACCCCACACCCCCAAAAAAAAGTAAGGAACAAGACTGAAATATTTTAGGGTACGTTATGCCGCATTAAAGGACCCCTTAGAGTCCTTTTCATTTGTTAATTTAAACTACAAAAATATGTGATATCGCTATCAAAATCACTCTGTGTAAAAAACACCCCCCCGCCTTGCAAAAATTCTTTCACCGCTGCCAGAAAAAGTTCTGATATCAACTTCCCCGCCCTCCGATGTACACTAAAGAGAAAGAGGAGAGATGAAGTGCCCGTGCTCCCGTTTTTAAAGCTCTCCTTGGCGGCGTCCCGAAATGCTTTTTATCAGAGATAACATTTTAATAATGTTTGGAATACTGTGAGAGAAAGTCCTACGATGAGCCTGCAGACAAGCATTTTTCAGAAATTTTAAGGATTTCAGAGTAATCGAGAACATATCATCTAACTAATCAGTAATCACTGATTAATATATTACCTGTAAACAAGCATTTCGCGACGCCTTCCAAAGGGAGGTTGAATACAGCAGCACGGGCGCTTCATCTCCTCTTTGTCATACTTAACTCGCTAAACCAAAATACCGCTTGTGATACTAAACCCGCAAGACCTGGTGGTCATGTTGGTTTAGTATCTCAAGCGCCTCGATTGCAAAGTGACCCTCATTTTGTTGTACCTAGGCCTTTTTTTGGAACGAAATTTTTATCTAGGAAAGCGGAAAAAGTACAGCTTGTTTACAGGTGTGCAATATATTAATCAGTGATTACTGATTAGTTATATAATATGTTACCGATTACTTTGAAATCCCCAAAATTTCTGAAAAGATGCTTGTCTACAGGCTCTTTGTAGGGCTTCCTCCCACAGTATTCCTTCTCTTCTGTGTACAACGGAGGGGGGGAAGTTGATATCATAACTTTTTCTGGCTGCTGTAGAAGTGTTTTTTAGACGGAGTGTTTTGATAGCTAGATATTTTAGGAAAGCCGATGTTGCCCCTTAGAGCAATTGATTCAAGATGACGACTTCCCTGAAACGAGCCTTTTATTAAGCTGTTCAGGAATTAAACATGTTGCTGAAATCGCTGACCAAAAAGGTAATTTTAACTTCCCCATAGTTTTTTTCTCTATTTATTTTTTTATGTTGTTACAGGTGATCCAAGCATAAACGCTTTTATTTTTAATGAAGAAAAGGCGTTAAATTGGTTAAAAAAGAAGATAGAACGTTTGATATCCAAGCTGAAAAGTAACAACATCCATGTTTCTCTTAATGCGGCGACTTCTGCAAATTTCGTTCAAACAGAAGAAAACAAAGAGAATGAAGAAAACTATTCGATTTATGCTTTTGGCATGATTTCAGAATATTTAAGTCCTAATCTTTCATCAAAATTATCAAAATTTTTAAACCTTCCTGAAGTTGCAAAGAAAGCTAAACGAAAGGACGATGAAAATGAAATGCCAGAGTCTAAAAAAATTAAAATTGAAGAAGAAATTGAATCTCCTGTGGTTCCCCCTTCAAAAAAAGTAACTTTGATTTAGTTTTTTAAAAAGTTCATTAAGTTTTCTTATAGGTTGAGCCAAAGGTGAATAAAAAATCACAACAAATGGCCAAAGCTGCCAAAGGTTCCAAGGCGATCTCATCGTTTTTAGCAAAAAATAGAGAAACAATAATTTTATTGTTAATTTGTTACAAAATATATCTTTTTAGGGCTTAATATTGTTAACAGTCATGCCCAGCAATCGTTCAAAATTTGGTTTTTACATTATATACAAATATTAGACAATATAAATATTTGAAAATATAATATTAAGGTCCGATATGAGCATATCCGGTTGAGTAAGCCACACTTCCGTAAATTTCTGATGTTGGAGACTGATTTCCCTGAAAATACAAGTGAGAAATTTTTTAAATATTTGGTTTTTATTTACTTGTAAATATCGGTTGAGTTCTTCCTGTGTATCGAATATCATAACTGGAAAAGGTGAACCTGGGACGAGCTCTCCGGCCCATTTGACTTCGACTCTGTAATCTCCAGGCTCTGTGGGATCATATTTACACATGATCATTCTGTCTTTTTGACTTCCTCGTTGCATTTCGACCCTGAAGGCACCTTTAGGGCCTCGACTCTCACAGCAAGCTGGCCAGCACCTGCGCCACGTGTGTCACAAATGAATCTGCTTTGGAAAGAAGCTAGAACTCCATGCTGGATACCAGGGCCGAAAACTCTCACTTTACTAGCATCAGCAGCACCACATATTCGCAAAATAAATGGCGAACCAGGTACATCCACACCTAAAACAAATAGCTTATAGTAACTACATGTACAGAGACATACCTCCATATTTGACTGTTAATGTATGTCGTCCAGCTTCTTGAGGTTTTACATTTAGAGTGAATGTTCCATCTCCATGATCATAGAGTTCGCAGTATGCAACTTTATGAGGTCCAACGCAATGGGCGCTCAATTCACCTACAAAAATTTGTAGGAAGATCGAAAAAAGGTGTCTTCATACCTGGACCAGCGGTGCGAGTATCGATAAAACTTCTGATATGCTTTCCGACAGTTCCAACTCCTAGACCTTCTCCAGAGCAGATAACTTTGGATGCGTCGCACATTGCAGTTACTGTTACTTTCAATGGGCAACCTTTGACTTGTCTGTGAAAATGCTAATTAGCTTAGTTTCTTAAAAAGGGATTGAGGTTTACCTTCCTGACCACATCACATTTAATAAGTAAGCTCCAGATACTGTTGGTGTGTATAGAGCTTTGTATACATTGTCTCCCAAATGCTGAAGTGATACTTTGATTTCATTTTTCATTCCTGTCAAAGTGACTTCAGGGATGCCTACAGAAACAGAAGAGGTCATTGGATAATTGGTTTTCATTTTGTTTTACCAGGTCCAGCTTGTGATCCATCGATGTTGAACTCTGCAGGTTGATTGCAGATTGCAGAAGCAAGCCCTTTTCCTGTTAAGATCAAACGAACGCCACCGTTACCAGCTTCAGCGAGGCATGTCAAGGGTGAGAACTTCAACGGAAAGCCCGCATAATACAGCGAAAGAGAATGAGGCCCTGGGGATTTCGGAGTGACGGTCACCTGAGCCGATTCAGGCGTATCTTGTAAAATATTGACAGGGACTACACTCCCTTGTGGTCCGTTACATTCGCCAGTGATCTCACCCGGACCAGCTTCAGATAAATCCAAAAGAAGCTTATATGGCACGTTGACTGTCATTAAAACCCTACTCGGCAAACTATCCCCAATAACCTTAATATTATCAACGGAAACAGCATAAACTCTAAATGGCGACCCAGAAATGTGCTTTCCGCTACATGTTATGGTTACATCATACATTCCAATTTTGGTCGGCGTGTAGCTAACTTCATACTGATCTTGCTTTTTGGGAACAATCGATGCATTGACATGAACACCAGGTGGGCCGTTGATGTTCACCATGGGACGATCAGGAGGACAAAGGCCTACACAGCTAACATTAAAATGTGCAATTGAACCAAGCAGAACTCTTGACAATCCCGTTCCCCACGCTCTTGCCGCTCCACCTTCGATTACATTAAACGTAACCGGAGAATCTAAAAAAGAAATGAAAATCAATGTATACATTAAAAATAAATTACCATTTATGGCTAGCCCGCCGTAAGTAATATTGAAAGAGTATTTTCCAGGCAAAGGTGGCACAAGTTCAATCAAATCTGTATCATGATTAACACTTTTTATAACTAAAGGAAGATCTTGTCCTAACGGGCTCCGTACGGTGACATCAAGCTCAGCAAATCCAGCATCTTTTCTTAAAACTAAGAGGTATTTAGTTAATGTTTGTATAAAAATATTTTTTTTACGTTTGAATGATATGTTATCGTTGACAGGGATCGTTGTGTTACATTGGTTGTCGATTTTAACTTTTCCTGCATCAAAAACTTGACAGAAATATGGCGAACCGCGTATTTCACGGCAGTTTCGAGCGACTTCGATTTTGTATGTTCCGATTATGGTGGGGACAAATTCAGCGAGAAGGTTTCCGTCTTTTTGCTGGTAGCAGCGAACAGGTACTGCGATTGATCCTGGGCCGGAAATAACGACGTCAAACATTTCTGTCGGATCACCAGCAGTTTCAATGACAAATGATGTACGCTTACTGACAGATGATTGATAAAGACCTAATCCTGTAGCCTTGACGCCTCCTCTGTCTTTCACCGGCACCTCTATCGGGCATCCTGAAAAAAAAAATATTTTATCTTTTTCTTATTTCGCTATTTTACCTGAAGCGTAAACACCGTTGTATTTAACATGAATTTTATGAGCGACATTAAGTTTGGTGTGTATGAAACTTCGTACAGATTCGACCCATTTAATTCACGCAGCGTATGCTTCACGTCATTTCCGGCAGCTCGTACTGATACAGACAAAGCTCCAGATCCTGCCCCTTCAGTATAAACTAAAAAGAAACATTAAATTTTTGTTTTATAACACACAAACCTTTGAAAGTAGCGACTTGTCCAATTTCTGCTTCCGAAATATCCAAAATTTGTATGGCGGCTGGATTGAAAACTTGAACAGTAAATGGCTGCTTGGTGATTGGATGAGACTTTGTGTGATAAGGACGGAATGAGGGCCGACTTCATTAGGCTGATAATGGCATCTGTAAAGGCCAGATTGAAGTTTTTCAACGTTGCATAGAATCTGTTTATTATTTGGCCCGGTGACGATAGCATCGATTGTTGTAGCTTCGCTTGAATGAGGATTCACTTCAAAATATCCGACTGTTCCAAGGACGACTGAATTCAATCCTTCACCTCTGGCAGTCGCTGTCGTTTTATTGATGAACCATCAATAACTTCACATCTTAACGGACTCCCGGGAACATCTTGATCGTTAAATGTGATATTGACAAAATGCGGTTGAAGCAAATGAGGGACAAAAGTGACATCATAAAGCCCTCTTGACATGGCGTTAACTTCAGCTTTGACTGTGGTGTTTTGTGTAGAAATCACAAGTTCTAATGTCCCTTCTCCAGCTTCAGTGGCATCAACTGAAAAGGTCACAGCTTTTCCTAACTTCGCTGGGCCAAGACCAGTTACTTTGATATTGTTCACGTTATAAACGTTGCAATAAAATGAACTTCCTTTGACTGGATGTCCATCTATTTCAACAGCAACAATATGTCGACCTAAAATATAAAGTTAAGATTGCTGAAGGATGAAATGCATTCTACTTGCCAACTTCAATTGGAGTATACATGGCTGTGGTGATTCCTTTTTCTTGATCTTTTTCCATTTTGACTGGAAGACGGTGCCCAGAGGAAGAAGTAACGGACATCGCACTGCTCAACAGTTGCTATCTGCAAAGTAGTCGGCATTCCCGCACAGCACATTTTGACTCCTGGGCCGCTCACAAGGACTTCACCTCTGTCATAAACTTCGCATGTAAACGGAGAACCGGGAATCGGCTCACCGTTGAAGCGAACACTCAAACTATGCGGAGCTGCTTCTTTCGGCTTGAAATTCACCCTAAACTTCGCATTCCCTTCGCTCTGAACATAATTTGGCACATTACATCCATTCACGGCGACAATTATTTCCAAATTTCCAGCACCAGCCTCACTAGCGTTAACTAAAGCAAATTTTACTGCAAGTTTAAAAAAATTGAAAAAAACTTACTGCTAAAGTAAACAGGCTTGCCAACAGGCCCAGAGTTTATATCAGTAACTTTTACTTTTGAAGCATCATAAGCTTTTAATAAAAATGGACTTCCTTCTACATGGCTGTTGTTTAATTTAACTTCTATGCTGTGATCACCTGAGCAAAAAAGAATAATTAAATAAACAAAGCAATTTTTATGCTACTTACCAACATGTTTGGGAGAAAATGATGCGACATACTGTTTCCCTTGTTGTGTGACGTTGACCGGAAGTGGGTTACGCATTGCGGACAAGACTTGAACCTGCGGTGGTCCCAGGCTGCCGGAGTCGATTTTAAAACTTGCCATTTTTCCGACGCTTATTTTATCTTCAGTTGGTGCGACTACACGTCCGACTTCACTTACGCTGCATGAAAATGGACTTCCTGGGACGTTGTTACCATTAAATTTTAAATCGACGGTGTGCATAATGGACTGACGAGGTGTAAAGATATGGCATACGTATGCGGACCCTGCGTATGAGCAGTTGTACCAACTCGCCCACCGTTAACGGTCACCTCTAAATTTCCAGGCCCAGCCTGACTTGTCTCCACTGCAATTAGAAACGTACAATCAAAAATTCACAAATAAAAATCCATACCTAAAAATGTGACCGGCTGTCCAACGATTCCTTGGCTCACTGGCTTCACCTTGATCGCATTAACGTCATAAACTTTACAAGCGAAAGGAGATCCAGCAACTTGAACTTGTCTACAAATTGTATAAAATTTTTTGAAGGATACAATTAAAGTTTACCGATAGAAAACGGCAATTTTATGCTCTCCGACGATTTTGGGGCAAAACTCGACTCTTGCCGTTTGATTTCCTGTGTCCTTTACTTGCGCGGGTACAGCCTGTCCGTTTGGTCCTAAATCCGTCCGTTAATGAGGGTATTAAATAATTTGGATTTTCAATTAGTTAATTCGCCCGCAATACCATAGCGCAGGCAAAATTTTATAAAATAAAATTACTACATTTACTTGACTAAGTTACTTTAAACAACTATATTAGGAACATTATTTACATGGCTTCATTAATAAATTATATTGAAATGGTGCAAAATTTTGAGTTAAGTGATCAAAAATTTAATAAAAGTGAGATTTAAATTTTTTAGTAAAAGAATTTAGTCCATTTTAGCCAAACCAGCGAAGCAGATTTTATGGGAAAACGGAATTTGTTAATAATGTTAATTACCCATTCCACCACCAAAGAAAATATAAGTGCTAAGTGCAGAAGGGAATCAATAGTGACGGATTCGTCTGTGGTCCCCACCTGAAA
Organism: Orius insidiosus; assembly: GCA_014119065.1. Classification (NCBI taxonomy): domain Eukaryota; kingdom Metazoa; phylum Arthropoda; class Insecta; order Hemiptera; family Anthocoridae; genus Orius; species Orius insidiosus. The sequence goes on along the minus strand of JACGAQ010000549.1, from coordinate 26,497 downwards.
ATAGTGGTTAAAAAAATTTATAGATTTTCGAATGTGCGATAACAGAAATAAAAGACAAAGAAAGAGTTGACGAAATTTACCCTCAACTGTGACCTCAATATCGTCGAGCGATGTGGAGACATTGCTCATTGTAAAGTGTGAATCTACGCCAAGCTGGGCAGTGGAAAGCGAGTTTCCACTAACCACAGGGAAGTCCCCAGCGACAATCGCCGTAAATGGGGACCCTACGAACAAATAATTAATTAATTTCATTTTAAATGCGGTTAATATTTACCTGGCACAGATTCTTGATTGAAATGAATGCTAATGATATGCTGAGTGGGTTCTAGGGGTACAAAGCTGACCATAAATCTGGCATTTCCTTGCGGTTGGACTTGTGTCGGAATATTGACTCCTCGAGCACTAATCGTTATTTCTAAATTTCCTTCGCCCGCTTGAGAAGCATCAACTGAAAAAAAAATATAAGTAATTGAACAAAATATAAAAATTAAAAGCTTACCAGTGAATTGTAAAGGGCTACCGACATGACCATGCGGTAAATTTCCGACGTAAACTTTGGAAGAGTCGTAAGCTTTGGCGGTAAACGGCGTCCCTTGTACAGGTTGGCCGTTGTAAAGAACAGATATTTGATGAGGGCCTACAGTACGTGGAATAAACTCTCCAGTAAATCCAGACATTACGTTTCCTGTCACTTGTACAGGAAGCTCATGATGAGGATCTAAAAATGAAAATAATAAAATAAGTTTAAATTATATTTGAAGCTTTACCTGTACTGAAACTGCAAGTTCTGCAGAGCCGGTGCTGTCCACAGTCATGTGGAATTTGGCAGATTGATTGATTGGGATTAGCTCAAGGCTGGATAAATTGACGCTGACTTTACTGGTGTCTGCAACGGAGCAGACGAATGGGCATCCTGGGACGGTTTCGCCGTTGAATTTGATGTCGATGAGATGTGGTTTGTTTTGGTCAGGAGTGAAGTTTACTAAGCAGCGACCGCCCCGACGACGGTAACGTGGTTGGACTTCGCCTTCGTTGATGGAAATTTCAAGTTGGCCTTCACCGGCTTGACTTGCATCAACTTTAAACTGACATGGTTGTCCGACGACACCGCTCGCAACATCCGTTACTCGGATCAACGATGAATTATAAACTTTAGCAACGAGCGGCCCACCAGGCAATTTTTCACCGCCAACGCTCACTTCAATAACATGGCTTCCGACATCACTCGGAACAAACTCGATCCTAAATAAACCGCTTCCTTCAGAAATGACGGACGACTGCAGCATCCTCTTTGATGGACTTATAACATTAGCTACGACATCGTCCGCGCTGTACCCCATAGCAGATATCTTAAAAGACGTCGTGACATCCACAGGGACCAGCCTTACGGCCTCTCCAAGGGCTGCCATTTTTGGCCCCGGTCCCCCACTCATCACAATTACTGTCCAAGGACTTCCTAAAAAAAAAAAAAGCTATTAACAGAAGATGCTACGTTTTGACCTTGAATGATTCATAACACAAAAATGAAAGTTATAGAAAGGCGGAACCTTTCAATTATAAACCCAAAATTATTGAAGTAGAGATTTCAATGCTATAAGAAAGATGACCAAAAAACAATGATAAATGAGGCTAAATATAAAAGCTTAATTTTTGGCCATCACTTTAATCTCAAGCACTTCTGGATCTTTCAACTCAAGTCTATTTCGGCCTCATTTTCTGGGGTATGTATGGCTAGATTAGAAAGTGTGGGAAGCGGGGTCTGGACCACTAGTTCCAATGCATTATATTCCGAAAACTTGAAAATTAGGATGAACAAACAATAAAATGAATGACATTTTCTTCCAATCCTAAGAGGTTTAACCTCCGTTAAATCTGCTGTCGGTACTTCATGACTTGTTAGGCAATCTCATTTCCGTTAAATGATGAATCCCGTTTAAACTGGAGAATGTAAACGCAATTATTTTTTTGCTAAGCGTTTCTCATTTGTCATGGTTATCCCGTAAAGAGCAAAGTAATGTAAAAACACTTTTCATGCCCAGTTTTTGATCCATCACAACTTTAATCATACGCCTATGAGATTTCAAAGTTTTAGACTTCCTGGACCAGGGTTCGTATCCAGAGAAAGGAATTTTAAATTTTACTGTATTCACAGCCCTGTCTACTCGGGCGAAAGCACAAAACAAAATATAATTAAAGCTAACCTATTTGCACTAACCAAGATTTTAATTAGTAAACCACGGCGACCACTGGGCGCTACTGATCTCAAGGCCTCCTTTACTACATTTCTTTTTGGAAATCCGTTATCGTTTCTCATATTTTCAAGTACAAAACCAGAGCGTGTGATTGCAATAGAAAAGTTCCCAAAAAGAAATTCGATACACAGGATTTTGCGTGCGGTTTTTAAAACCGCTCAAGTTCCCATCAATTTTTTGTCCTTCACCGGGCCGATCCCTGGGCTTCCACTCCTCTGCCTATTATAATTTTCTTTTGAAAAATACATTTCATAATCCTTTTTTCTATTAATAATTCATTTTTAGAGTAGGCTTTTGTTTAAAAAGGAGGAAGACATCCTGTAACTTATGAGAGCTACAAAGAATTTAAAAAATGCTTTGGAAGCCGTAATTATCTTGCAAAATAAGCGCCCCAAAGCTATTCTTATCCTTAAAAAATTCCTTCTTTTACCCGAAGGAATCTAGTGTCACCTTAGCTTCCCAATCATTAAAATTTTGCAACAGAAACTAGGGAGACCCTCGAGGTGGTGAAAGGGCAAACCCATCTTCCTGCAAATAGAAAGTTGACGCAGTTTCTCTCCGATAAATCAATTAAAGCTTTTTGGATTTGAATCAACAATAGCATAAAAGGGAAATTGTTTACGCATGGCATTTTATACGATATGCCGAACTACGCATGAATCCCATGTTAAAATTGCATAAACAAAATTCTAAAAGGAATACTAAGAATAAACTTGAAAATTTTATGGCTTTTCCATAATATTATGTTCAATCTACGCTTTATTATTCAATATTCATGTCGTAAAAACAATAACATTAAACAAAATAAAATATTTTGAATCTACTGGGCAATATGATGAGACTTGCTCATGCTCTAGCAAAAGTGGTCCAAAAATAGGGGCAAATACGGGATAATAAAATTTTGGATGTCAGATGCATGCAGATAGACCGGAGCTGTCAAGTGTCAAATGTCAGTGACACCTTTGATTTGAGGTTGACCATGATGTGAAGATTCTGGTGATTAATAAGGAATTGGTCTATAGAAATAATAGTTTGTGTGAAGGAAATAATTTTTCCAATCGACCTTTCTCTGCGGTCTGACACTAGCTCTAGTCATGCATGTAGGGCAGTCATCTGTAGTTTTGATAGTTTGTATTTTTAAAAAATTAGGAGGTACCTTAGAAAAATTGTAATCCGAATATTCCTAGAAAAAGGGAAAGATTCACACTTTACAATGAGCGACGAGAGACGAAGAGACACAACCGAAACGCGAACGACACAAACACGCGAGACGCACGAGAGCAACTAGTGGGAAAAAGATGGAGAATTAAAAATAAGGCAGCGTGGAAGTAAGGGGAAGGAGAAGGAGCAGGAACTCAGGGAATGTATTCGTGTCGGCGTCCGGCGGCGTTGCCGGTTCGTCGCGTCTCCGATCTCAAGAAAACGAAGAAGCGGCAATGGCGTCACCACAAGCCGATGCCCGAAGGCGCGTGCGGATTTTCAAATAAAAAGGGGGCCAATGGGAAAAGAACGGGATTACAGGAATGCCCCACAGCTTTCTAAACGCTCCATCGGCCTTTTTTATCATTTAGCGCTCGCGATGAGAATACAGAAATAAAAGCACTGTCAGAAGCAGTCGGAGTGCAAGTAAAAAATGGGCCAGTTTCCACGGCCTCTAAAAAAAAAGTATCAATTCTACACGCTTTTGAAAGTGACGGCTGAACGCCTTGAGAAAAAGAAATAATCTCAATTGTTTATTTCTGACAAAAATATGCAACAGTTAACTTTGTAAAAAAAACTATCTACATACATTTTAAACAGAATTTATGACTAGGAAAAATGATCATATCTCACAAGTCATACTGAAAATCCGACATAACTTTATTTTTTAAAAAAAGCTAAGGCAATATTACTAGCTTAGCAGGGCTTTTAATCTACTTAGGTATGATTCATTTCCGGCGAAAACATTAAGTAGGATACGAATTTTCGAAGGTGGGCGAGGCACATAAAAATGAAACTTGACTTTCAAGCATTAGAAAAGACCCAAATTGGGAATTTCACCTTTTTGACAGTTCCAGGGTCGTTTTTTAACTGGCTTTTAAATGCTGAAAAAACTTTCAAGTTTTCTTCAAAATTGCCTAACAAGGGAATAAAAGTACTGGTTTCAAGAGCTTCCAACGAAAACTTCCTTAAAGAGAAGTAACAATATAGGAGGGGAAAGTATATAGGAGGGGGAAGCATATAGGAGGGGGACGTACAACGGAGGGGGAAGTATATGAGAGGGGAAGTATAACGGAGGGGGAAGTATAACGGAGGGGAAAGTATAACAGAGGGTGAAGTATAATGGAGGGGGAAGTATAAGGGAACGAAAGTATAAAGGAAGGGGATGTAGTAGGGAGGGAAAGTATAAAGGAGAATTTTCCAAGTTAGTTTTTCGAAAAAATTTTCGGGCTTTTTTTTTTTTTTTTTTTTTTTCGAAAAATTTTCTAAGTTCTTTTTTTTGAAAAATGTTTTAAGTTTTTTTGTCCGAAAAAAATTTTTTTTTCTAAAAATTTTCAAAGTTTTTTTCGAAAAATTTTCCGGGTTTTCCTTTTTTTTTCCATTTTTTTTTTTCGAAAAATTTTCTAAGTTCTTTTTTTCGAAAAATTTTTTAAGTTTTTTTTTCGAAAAATTTTCCGGGTTTTTTTTCTTTTTCTTTTTTCTTTCTTTTTTTTTTTTTTTTGAAAAATTTTTAAGTTCTTTTTTTCGAAAAATTTTCTAAGTGTCGAGGTAGAAATAATGGGCTCTTTGGCCTAGGGATGTGCCTCTCGTAAAGGGTAGAAGTACGAAATTTCTCCCTACTAATAAAAATAGTAATTAAAAAGTGGCAATTTTTTTGCACCAAAAATTCTTAAAAAATATAAGGAGTAATTGGTGAAAATTTGGTGAAAATCGGATTAACGGTTCGGCCGCAGCGAATTTTTTAAAATTTCAAACAGACATATCTCCGCCATTTTTTCGAAATTCAAAAATCCCCCTCGTTACATTCTTCTTCACTGGCTAAAGAAATTTTGGTGAAAATTTGGTGAAAATCGGATGAAAATTGTGGCCGTAAAGTGTTCCGGAAAAAAATGCTACGGCCGGCCGGCCGGCCGGCACCACAGACAAAGTTGAGATCGGTAAAGATCAATATTCGATTTGACCCTCCGGGGTCTGGAAGACCCTTCCCCAAAAACCCGACGTCGAGGGTATCGCAATAACTTCTTTAAGGAAGTTAAAAACGAAAGTCTTGACCAACATGTCCAAAGCGGAATTCTTTGAATTTTTAGGGATGGGCAGGGCACATTTAAAATGGGACCAGACTTTCGACCATTAATTAAGATCATAAATAATTCTGCTCTGGTTATATTAATTTTAAAATAGTACCTACTTGAGGTATCAAGTACTTTTGAAATCATGAGAGATTTTGCAAAAACAAGTTTTATTAATGCCTACTAGATTTTATAATAAAATAATATAAATTTTTTCTTCCACACAAGTAGATTAAGCGTACGTTATCCTTTTTTTTTCCTCTCTCCCTAATTTTCGTCTATTAGTGCAATGAGCTCATGTGAAAGGTTTTGTTTCATCGCTAAAGAGGGCCTAATTAACAACTTTTTTTTACAAACAATTGCAAAATGAGGAAAACAGGACTCATTTCCTTTTTTAAACGATGAGGAAATGAGTTTAGCCTGAATCTTTGAGAACCACTTATCATTTTTTTAAAATTTAGTTTTAAAAAATCAAATAAGAATTACAGAGTGATAACTAACCTGGGACTGGTTCACCATTAAATTTCATTTCAACATGATGGCTCAAGTTTTCATGTGGTACAAATGAGGCCAGAAATCTCTGATTTCCTAAATTTCGTACAAAACTCGTCACATGCCCTCCGTTTACCAGAATTTCCAAATTCCCACTTCCTGCTGTCGAACCATCGACTAAAAAAAAATTAATTAATATTAAAAAAACTAAGATTGAACTTACTTTCAAATTCGACAGGTTGCCCAACAACTCCATTGGGCATTTTTCCAACTCTTATGGCTTGCGTGTTGTAAGCATGACTCCTATAAATAATGTAAAATTATATATTTGAAAATAAATTCTCTACCTAAAAGGTGAACCAGGTACTCTTTGATCTTTTATTTTAATATCGATTAAATGCTCTCCGATTTCTGTAGCTGTGAAGTAAATATTGATGTGCTGTCCGTTACTGCGGGACATTTTAACCGGGACTGGTGACTTAGAAGGAGCTTTAAAAAAATTTTGACACATTTTCAGTTTTTAGTTTATAACTTACGAGTAACCGTAACTGTGATTTGGCTTAAAGGAGAATCTGTATCTAAAACTAGAGTTGAGGTTCTGTTGAGAGGAAGAAGTTGAAGGGCTTTTCCAAACACTTTTGAACCTGAAAAATGACTTTTAGAATAGACCTTAAGGGAATTTAGGCTTACCTTCAGAAAAATTTGTATCATTTATATCCCATGAATCTCTTCGTTTTGCCATATTTGATGACAAGACTGAAATTTAAAAAATTGGGTTTTAAAAGAAATTTTATATAAAACTGAAATTTACCTCTGACATTAGAACTTTGTTCGACTGAATTAATGTAGCTATTTGTGTGATATGAAGGGCTGTAAAGGGGGCTGGGAGTTTTCCTTGTGACTGGAGAATGGATGGGCGATTGAATTTTTAAGAGTCCGTTGTGGCCAAGAATAGAGTCGTGCTGAACGGGAATTGATATCGGCGACATCGTACGTGTAGTATGATGATATGACGATTGTGTCATCGACGTATAACCGTTCATCTGACCTAAAATTAAATTTAGACCAAAAATTCTGTGTTTTGACCATCATACCAGTGGTCGGACTAGAAAGCGGGCTCGCCCTGTATATTGGACTGTGAAGAGGGCTCGGACTGTGCGATAGAATGGGCGATGTAAAATTTCGAATCGGCGAACCAACTCGGGCAAATGATGAATTTGTCGATCGCAATGAATCTGCCAAAAAAACAAATCACACTAAAAAGCTTTCAGAATTTAAAGCAGACTTACCATGAACTTCATGATATGAACTATTTCTTAAAGAATCTAAAAAATAAAAAGGTTTTTATAAGTCCATTTATAAGAAAAAAAAGTTGGGTATCTCCTCTGTAAATATAAAAAACTTACTGTGCCTTTCAGCCCTGATCTGTTCCCTGGTTCCCACTCGCAATGGAAAAGGACTCCCTAAAAATAAAACTTTTTTAAAAAACAAAAAACCAATAAATGTTTACCTTTGACTTGGCTGCCATTAAAGTAGACATAAATTCTATATTTTCCAGGTTTATGAGTGTGAAGAGATATAGCATAAATTGCGTCGGTTATTCTTTGTATAGTATGTGGCATAGATTGTTTATCTCTAACGATATCTACAGTGATGTGGCCAAGTCCTCCAGTACCAGTAGCATCCAGAGTGAAATTGTGAATACTTTCTGGGATCGCTGGTGTATCTATGCCTATGAGCTGTTTAAAAAATAGAATTATTGTTCTCTTATTTATGGAGGTTTACTTTAATTCCATTTGGGTCGAAAACAAAGCATGTGTAAGGAGTATCGTGAATTTGGTTTCCCGAATGTTTCACTTGTATGCTCCATTCGCCTGCTTCATCAGGTTGAAAAGTCGCATAAAAAATGCCACCTTTTTGACTGACGGGGCAGTCAAGGAATCTTCCAGTTGGCGAAACTGCGATCACCTCTACATGTCCTGCTCCTGGATCGCTTGAATTCGAATTGACCTTCGGAGAAAAAAAAATGCATTCAATAGAACTGCCTGAGAAATGAATTTTCTCACAACCTTGACTAGTCAAGATAATTAAAACTAAAAAGATAAATATTTAAATTACCACAACTTCGACAATAGATCCAACAGCACAAGGTTCCATTCCAGTATAGCTGATACTTGTGATTTCAGGCATTGCCCTTATGTAAACTGGAGCACCTTTTATAAGTTCACCATCGTAGAATACATTTATCTTTTAAAAAAGGAATAAATTAATCTTTTTTAATTTTTCATTTACCTCATGCATTCCAACTCTTTGAGGAGTGAAGGTAACTTTTCCTCCTGAAGAATGTAATGTGACTTGTGAATCGCATTTTTCACCTTCAGGAGCGACTACTTGTGCTGTGATTAATTTGCTGTCGAGCTCATCTAAAAATTCCATTTGCATGGTCGTCTGCGTGTTGACACGTGTGGTGTGAGATGAGCTTGATATTTGAAGTAAAGTCGTAGCCGGAGGTCGAGGTGGTATCCATTGAAAGCTTGCTGCATACGCCATGACTCCTAAATGCTCTACGTTTTGATCCACCATATCTTTGGCCCGTAAAATCGGCTCAACTCCTAATTTACGCCCAGCGGTCAATCCAGCGTTAAGGTTCGACTCCCAAACATGAGGATCATCGCTATAATGATATTTCGCCGATGCACCCAATGATGTCGTCAAAGCACACAGAACACTTCCATCATTCCAGTCAGTCTAAAAAAACCTTTTTAAAACATAAAACAAACAAAAAGAACATACAGTGAAATTTTTGACATGTTTATCCGGGATTTGACTGTTGACCCAACGTAGAGTAGCTTTAAACCCAGGGCTGCCTTCTTTCATAAAATATGAAAGATATGTCATCCCTGAAAGTTCATCAAGATGGGGAGATGCGAGATATTCAGGTTGAAGCAATTGAGGTACACCCAGCCTTGTCTTTGCTATCTCCATAGCTCGTTTGCAATTCTCAGTGCTACAAAAACATTAAAAAATAATACATTATAACCACTATACCTCTCATATCTATTCAAATGTCTCCAGTTCGGCATAAGACCGGGTTCACAGTAGTCCAGCAAAGCAGAAAGATAAATACCAGAATTCCAATCAGTAGTGAAGTTACCAACTTCACATTCAGGTAAAACGGACTAAAAATAATAATAAAAAAAATAAAATAAATTATTAAACTTACCCTTAGCCATGCCAACATAAGTTTCTTTGGAGGAAATTTCGATCTTCCAATTTGATATCGGACGATCAATGACCAGATTAGCCCTAATATTAATTTCAGATTTCCGTTTACAATATCGACATTTCCTGAAACAAAAACGAAAAATTAGGATCTACATTTTTCATGATATTTTATGCACTCTCCCACGTTTATTAATAAGGAAAGTAGAAGGAACAAGGAAAAAGCTTTCATTTACAACGTTCTTGGTTGCAATTTCACACGTGCAGAAGAAATCGCCTTCTGTTTTTATTACAAAAAATTGGAAAGGAAAAAAGTCATCTACGCCCTTTTATCTAACCAGTCCTTTCCAATTTGGCAATTTCTCTAGTTCCTCAAGATGAGTGTCACTACGGCTATTTTTAGATAACCTTTTTTAAAAACAAAAATGTCAAACATGTAGCATCCTGTCTGTCTTGAACGGTCCTCACACCCTTGGAAAACTTTCACCAAAAGAAAAATTTTGTTTTTCTTTTAAAAGCGCGCATTTTGAGGATTCTAAAAAGGAGCTTTCTTCGTATCCTAAGATATCCGTTTTAATTAAGAAGCGGAAAATGACCCGAGACACATCAGAGTAATTAATCTCGAACTACTTAGCAGGTCTTCCTTAAAAAACCGTAATGAACGTTATTTTCCGTTTTTTATTCGCCGCGTCTCTCTACTGGACAAGCTAATCGTTTTGAAATATTATGTAAATTAGTTAAATAAAAGGACAAAATGAAAAACGTGATTTCCTCTAGTGGCTTCCGATTTCCACACCGGCGCTTTTCTAGGGAAAATCTTCATGTTTAATGAGCTATACGGTAGTTTTCATCTATTTTCATAGCAAGTTAAAACTTGATTTATTATACAAAACCGTTTATTCTGTAATGAAATAAATCAATAAAGTATTTAAAATATGCACTTGTTGATTTGAAATTCCGTAATCTTTCCGTTCCCTGTGGACACCTAGGACACCGAGGATCTTAAGGAAGGACCGCTGCCTTTTTCTGGCCACTTCTTTAAAAATTTAAGTTTATCTCCTTTATGTAGTGGGGTGTGCATGATATAAAATCAGATGTTTGATTTATAAAGAAAAATTAAGATCATTTGTGTTTGAGACACCGTTAAAAAGGTTCGTTTCATTCTTTTTAATTTTTTTTTTTCACCTCGTTTTGCTTGTGCACTATTTACCGTGTAAAACAGGTTCTAAAGGGAGGAAAATAGAATTTTAAAAATTTATGGAATATCGTTATTAATTATGTATTTAAAAATTATGGAATATCGAGTTCGCTCGAGCTGGGATAAGGAGACAAAGAGGACATTGCTAGCTGCTCAGCTGAGTCGACCACTTTGATAGTTCTGGAGAAGCCAGAAAGTTGGACATAAGTCATGTGAATTCGTCTTTTTCTTTTCGAAAAGTATAATCCCCCCTAAGATGCGTATAACATAAATCAGGTGTTTAGTTCATAAAGATGTTTGACTCTTCAATATTATGAAATGCTCGGTAATGCATAGGAATTAAAAGCTTTAGGATTTCTTTTTAATTTTTATATTTAAATACCTGTAATTTTCTTACAGATTTTTTGTGTTTCGTGTGTTCCCATAGAATTTCAAGGCTATTTTGTATTTCCCAGGCTTCAATTTATACTTTTTTTTTTTAAGAAAAAAATTTGGTTCCCAAACTATAGGTAAATGACACAAGGATTCCACCATATGTAGGAAAATTGTATTTTTTTTTAGTTTTTTAATTGATCAATAAAAATTTATAAGTAATTTAATTAAAAGGTATTTAAGACAGAGTGGCGTTTTCTCAGGTGTGGTTACCGGACGGCAATGGTTCATCCTACATCGACAACCTACATTTGAAAATTCCGAGGCCGATTTTTTCGTCATATTTTCGACTTGTTTTTTTTATTGGATGTCGAAAAAAACACCTACTTCCGTTGCGTTTTTAAAAACGAATCCTTTTTCGAAAGAGGTGTTCGCCCGTTTTTTGTGCATGACCGTAGGAGTAAAAAACGTGTAATTTAGTCAAACTTTAATTTTGGTTATTAATTTTTTAATAAGCAATTATTATGCATTTAATGAAGAGGATGTGTTTTCGCACCTAATTCAATCCTTGTGAAAATATTTCGGGGAGTCAAAAATGGTTTGCCCGTTTATTTCTGGTGGCGTTAAAATCTCCCCTCCGACAGTCCGCTACAAAAAGTTAACTAATGACTCCCTTCCTTCCCTTCGTCTTTTTTTTAAAAAGGAAAACGTAACAAAGGGAACGCACCCGAGCAGGACATTTCAAACGTCCCGATCGTTTCTAATCGTTCTTTCCCTCAAATAGACATCGAAATGCAGTTCAAGAAAAGCGGCCGAGGAGAAGGAGGAAAGCCAAAGTTGTGAAACGCCTTGGCGGAGTCAGCGAGTGGCGTATGAGAGACGAGTGGCTCGCACGTCCCACGGCCACACGAGAGAGCAACCTTCTCCAAATAAGGCTAAGACACTCTTGGCTACCAAATGACAACTGAAGATCAATTTTTAGATCTGACGGAACCAATCATTTGAAGACGGAAAATTTTCGTTTTCACAAAATTAAAAAGCCTAATAGAGTTGAATAAGCTTTCAAAAACTTGTCACCTTTAAAAAAAACTTCACTAGACCCCCGCAATTATTGTTAAATATAAAATAACAATGAGTGGGAAGAACCACCTGTTTCGTATTGTCCGAATAAATTCACATGAATAATTTTTACAAAATTTTTTTTGCATTGTCAAGAAGGAACTAATGGCAGAAATAATTTCTATAGAGATGAGTGAATGGAAAAAAAAATGTCCATCTTGTGGAAAGAAAAAAAAAGGCGCACGTTTTTTTACTTTTGCTATTATCGACCTCCCGGAATTCTACTATGTATGTGAACCCGTCGAAAAGGCAGCCAAAGGAATCTTAAAATTCAAACTCACGATTTTTGAATTAAAGAAAAAATGTATGGGATTTTTACCACGTGAGAGTGGAATGCTAACTATGACTTTGACAAATTTTAGGGTCAAAAGATTATTATTTTTGATATATTTTGTAAAAAATCATGATTTTTTTTGGTCTTCTAGTCATGTCCACGCTCTTTTTACCTAAAATCTCTCTTCTTATTGGATTTTTTGAATTTTTCCCCTTTTTTTTGACCGATAATAAATTAATATAATCCACATTGTTTTTGGATGTTTTCCTTCCCCATCATCTTTTTGTTGGAACTGTGGTGGAGTTTTTCAATACGATTGGGTTTTGGAACTTTATCTCCCGTGGAGTGGCCAAAACCCAATCGTATGTTTTACTCCCTTTTTCTTGTAAGCTTAAAAAGCAGTAAAAATATCATATGTAATTAAGAAATCACATGGTTATTTTTTTCAGTCAATTTCAAGTCAATTTACGACGAAGGTCAATTTTAAATCAAGAAGTTCAAAGAAATATCGACTTTAAAAAACCAATTTTTTTGTCATGGGTAAGATTTTTTTTTACTAATTTTATTATATTGTACATTATAACAAAATGTTTACTTTCTGGTAGATATTAGGATAAAAACAAAAAGAAGAAAATTTTAAAAAGTTTAGCGCAAATTGCTTTTAAAGTAACTATGATTAAGCAAAAGTCATAATTGAATTATGTTGCTTTTAATGTTTTCCTCGATTTTATGATGTTTTCCTCCTATTTGATGTTTTCCTAGCTTTTTATAAACTTTTGAAGCAGTAAATATATCACATGAATTTAGAAATCATATGATTAATTTTTTAAACCGCAAGTTCTTTCTCCATCATCATCAAAAAGTTAAACGTTAAAACTCTATAACTTAAACGTTGCTAAAACTCTCTATTGACTTTAAACAACCAATTTTTTTTTGTCATGGGTAAGATTTTCTTTCATACTTTTTTATTTTCTTTTGCACATTTAAAAAAAATGTTTCCTATGGAGCAAATTAGTTTTAAAGTCACTACTGATTAAGCAAATGTCATAATTGAATTGAGGCGCTCCGGGTACGAAGGGCGAACTCAACATCGGACAAATTTTTTTTTCATTTTCAGATTCTAGACCTCTTGGTGAATACACCCATATAATTTTTATGTTGAGTTCGCCCTTTTTTCCTTTTTAAATACCTTTCCTTTTTAAATACGTAAAAACCGATATGCGGCAAAGCTCTAGCTGCGATATCCGAGCGGGTACGAAGGGCGAACTCCACATCCTAGTCCACAACGCCAACGACCACAACGACCAAAAACTTTAAAATGCGAATATCTCGAAACTACGTTTTGTTGAGTTCGCCCTCCATACCATAATTATAATTTGGCGTTTTCCTATTTCTTTTGGACAAGAAACTCAAATTTTACAAGCCCAAGGACCTTATTTCCAATGATCCAATAGCATTCTTCTCAGGTCTTTCTCCGAGAGCAACCCTCGAATTTCGCTAACTTCTGCCAACTTCTGCTAACACTACCAAAAGAGTTCTGCCTTTTACCATTTCATGGCGCTAAGCAGTACAGTAAGTCGTACGGCTGTGGCATTAAAAAAAACCTACAAGAAAAGCCAAACAAAAAATATTTGTATATCGTGTAACATAAGTATTCAGATTTTAGATGTTATCACACTTCGCCAATCACTTTCTCCAAAGAAACCTGCTCGACGCGTCTTGCATTGATTGGCAAATTATAAAGCTGTCTTGAATCTGTTTTTTGATGTCCGTGATTTCTGATTCTTGGTCATTTTTTTGTCGTTACGCTCATAGGTTCTTAATCGCTAGTATTCATACATCCCCAAGGTCAAATACTTTATTGAAGGCCTGAAAACTTCGACTAGAAAGTCGTTATGAAATACTTGATAAGAGGACACCTGTTGATTATTTCTTTTCTTTTGATAGTTTGTCAAAGTTTTCTGTTAAAAATGAGCCAGTTTTGAAAAGATAGTGATAAAGGAAAAGGGTGTGGATGTAATTATAGAGGTTTACCTATGTTGACGAGCTTGACGCCGTCTTCGTTGATGGCTGTCAAAGCGGCGGTGACGTTTTCTAAGAAGTGGTGCTGATTCATGGCCGCCGTATCCAGTTGGTCCTCAGTTTCTTTTTCTGTAGCACTTCAACTAAAGCACAGAGGCGCGTACCGTCGCAAAAGTCACTCGAGAGGTCTTTAACTTCCATCCCGACACTCCGGAGGTGTTCGTTTACCCAATTTTTAAACGTGTGCGCTTGTATTTCGACCCAAAGGTCTTCGTGTCCTTTTATCGCCATACCTTTCGCAGCGTGGCCCTCCGGGCTCCGGGCTACGAGGCCGATCTGCGAGATCCCTTCAGACTCCGCCGCCATTTCGAATCGTTCTCACGGACTTTTTTTTCTCTTCCAGGCGAATACAACACAAAATAATTAAATTTTCAACTCGTGAACAACATACGTGACGCGCGCCTAAGTTTTATAAGACGAGACTGAAATGTTGGAAAGTGAAATCATTCCTCATTCAGCATTCGACCTTCCCCTCCCAAGTCTCAATCCTTCCAACGCCTCCACCCCCTCTACAAACCACTATTCACCTTTTAATTATCATCCTGTTTCCTGTCCGTTAAAACTACGTTTCATAATCGCATTTTTAATTTTTTTTTAAATTTATTAATTTAAATTAATCTAAAATCTGTACAGAAACAAGCCCACGCCCTTAAGAACTCCTCAGACTTCTGAAGACTGAAGAGCGCCTCTCCAACGAGCACCTATTGCCCGATGTTAAAATTATTCAACATCCTCAAAATTTTATTTTAATTTCCATCTTCAATATAAAACCAAGGCCATTTATTACAAGTGTCGCTATCTTTTGATTATTTTTCGATTTCAGCTCCTAAAATTTTATACAAAAAAAGTAGCTCGTAGCATAAAATAAAGACCAAGGGTGTGTTTATTCTATACTTTTACACTAGGGGACACCCAGTATACCACAGTTACTTCTAAATAATTTTTTTCAATGGACATCATGAATTTTTTTTATATTAGGTGTACAAAATGAAACTCGGATAAAATCAGTTTCATTTTGTACACCTAATAAATAAAACTTGTAGGAAATTTAATTCTCTATAAATTTGCACTTAATTATTTTTTTCTAGGATGCACCATTTTCGGAAAATAATTTTTTTTAAATAAATTTATCTTGAAAACAGTGCGTCCTAGAGAAAAAATGAATAGAATAAAAATTAAAGAGAATTAAATTTCCAACAGATTTTATTTAGTGCATTTTTTCAATATCTGTAACGGTTTACGATTTACAAGCCTTTAAAAATTAACCTTCTTAATGGTTATACTTCAATAACCTTCTTACACGGAGAAGGTCAACTTTGATGGACTTTAACGCCTAAAATGTTCAAAATTTTGAAAAAATGAACTACTAGGTGTACAAAATGAAACTCGGTTAAAATCTACAAAATTCAAATTTACCCTGTGGCTGAGTTTCATTTTGTACACCTAATATTTTGTTCTAAAGGCAACTCCAACCCCTACCTCTAAACAAAGCCCGAGTATTTCTTGAAGTCTAATATGGATTTCTCGAGTTGGCAGCACCAGTAACAACTTGTAACGCTAGCCTTTCAATAACCTTTGTTATCTGTTATCACCCACGCATCAAGCGTAGTTGACCTTGAAAAATTCTGACGTTCGGAGATGAAGCTGTCAAGTGATAACGAACGTTTGATTACCATGATCGTACTGTGATTTACCCTCTAATTTACTAAATTTTTTTAAAATGTAGATTGTAGAATAGCTTCAGAATAAACTAAAGGTACTTTTAGTTTAAGTTGATGAGATAAATGAAGTTGCGGAACCTTCTGAAAAAAACAATTTATTATTTTTTATTTATTTTGTTGCAGGAAAAGAAATGAGTGCACAAATAAATGGTTGCTGCATAAGTCTCTTGCGGTCAGTACACTCACAATTGCAGTGCTGCGTGCACCAAAATTCGTGCCCAAGGAATAGTTCGGTCTGCGAGTTTCTGTCAGCAATGTTGCCCTTTGAGCAGAATCGCGCAACGTCACCTGTATTGAGTAGCTCAGATGATGAAGTTCAATATCTAGGGGAATGGAAAGCGGAGGTTCCAGACGACATATCTCCAACTTCCAGCACAAAAAGAAAATATGAAAAAAGTAAAGTTCTTCCCGTTGAAAAAAAGGATGTTTCTCCAACCAAGCTGCAGACTCGCAGAAAAAGAGTTAAACTGTTTTCACCACCGAAAGAAGATATCTTCGATGATTGATTCTCGGTAAAACAAAAACATTATTTTTTAATATTAAATCTTTTAAATTCTACACATAATGTTCATAGAATTTAAAAGATGCGCAAATACCAATTTATTTTTCGAAAGTAAAAGATTTAATATTAGTTTTAAAATCTTTGGCTCTCTATATCCAGATCATACAAATTTATAAATTTGTATAGCCAATCATCAGTTGCTTTGATCTCCTAAATCCTCTGTTTTTGCCCTAACAAAAACCTAATTTTGTGTTTTATTTTTCAGTGGAGGCCAAAAGAAACGTTTTCCAGTGCAGGGTATTTTATTTTGCAAAAAACGAATTAATGTTTTTAAATTTTACATTTATTTCATTTTACCAAAAAATTTAATTAATTATATATTAAATTTTTAATACGACCATTTTTTTTTAAGTTAAACTTTTGCCTAAGAAGAATCATATTTTAAAAGTTACCGAAATTTTATTGTTTTTATGAAGAGGAAAAAATTTATATTGTTTTTATAATATTTTGAGAATATATTATTTCATTTTTATTTCTATATTTTCGTTAAATTTAAGTTAAACTTTTGCCTAAGAAGAATCATATTTTAAAAGTTACCGAAATTTTATTGTTTTTATGAAGAGGAAAAAATTTATATTGTTTTAATAATATTTTGAGAATATATTATTTCATTTTTATTTCTATATTTTCGTCAAATTTAAGTTAAACTTTTACCTGAAAAGAATCATATTTTAAAAGTTACCGAAATTATTGTTTTATGAAGAGGAAAAAATTTATATTGTTTTTATAATATTTTGAGAATATATTATTTCATTTTTATTTCTATATTTTCGTTAAATTTAAGTTAAACTTTTACCTAAGAAGAATCATATTTTAAAAGTTACCGAAATTTTATTGTTTTTATGAAGAGGAAAAAATTTATATTGTTTTTATAATATTTTGAAAATATATTATTTCATTTTTATTTCTATATTTTCGTCAAATTTAAGTTAAACTTTTACCTAAGAAGAATCATATTTTAAAAGTTACCGAAATTTTATTGTTTATGAAGAGGAAAAAATTTATATTGTTCTTTTTATAATATTTTGAGAATATATTATTTCATTTTTATTTCTATATTCGTCAAATTTAAGTTAAACTTTTACCTAAGAAGAATCATATTTTAAAAGTTACCGAAATTTTATTGTTTTTATGAAGAGGAAAAATTTATATTGTTTTTTTTTTTATAATATTTTGAAATATATTATTTCATTTTTATTTCTATATTTTCGTTAAATTTAAGTTAAACTTTTGCCTAAGAAGAATCATATTTTAAAAGTTACCGAAATTTTATTGTTTTTATGAAGAGGAAAAAATTTATATTGTCGTTTTTATAATATTTAGAGAATATATTTCATTTTTATTTCTATATTTTCGTTAATTTCCTGGAAACCTTGAGGGCTACTCTCATAAAATGAAGGGTGTTACTAAATAGGATTTTGGATCCTCCAAGTTGGGTCCTTTTATAAGGTAAGTTTTAACCATTTTTATAGTTGGGCAAAACTCTTTGGGGAAGAAGGAATAGGGTCAAAACTCTCATTAAAAAAAAAGAAGCAGTATAATTTTTATTAACAATTTATATTAGATTATAATTTTAGTGTCAAAGACACATTTTAAATCTAAGATTAAACTTAATTTTTTTTTATCTAGATAATTCGATTCTAAACAACACTTTTTCAAAAATTTAAAATATTTTCAAACACTAAAATAAAAAAAAGATTTCAGATATTTTTTGTATTTAAAATGGGAAGAAATCACATATATTGGCACATTTAGATACGATGAAGGAACAATTGTGTAATAAAATAGACGTTTTATATATTTCCTCTCTTAAAACGAAATTAAAAACTATGGAGTAAAATAAAAACGTAAATTAGTCAGCCTTTGTACATTTTATCTTTGTTATAAAGCAACAAAATCTACTGTGAGTCAGGTATTTTTATTTTGAAAAAAAGTTTTTTTCTCCCACTTAAAAATTATCTATTCCAATTACAAAGATACCAAAAATATCAACTCTAAAATTAATTAAACGAAAACAACTACTTTGTACATCAATTAAGTGATATTACTACAAAAACTTTAAAATTTTTTATTCACAACACGACACTTATAACCTTTTCACCAAAAAAAAAATTTAATTCTAAATTTTAAATTAAAACTTAACGAAAAACCCATTTAAGGAACAAGATGGTGAAGGCAAGTTATAGGAAAATAGAATTTTTCTAATTTTCATCAACTAAAAAGTTCAGTGTGTGTTTGCTAGAACGGGTCATGACTTCAACAATTTAAAAAAAATTTCATATTTACATGCTATTTACATTTTTTAGCTGAAAAACAAATTTCTTTTAAAAAATTGGACATTACAAGTGATGCTTAAACTTTTCTTTGTCTAAAAAACACAAATTAAGTAAGACATATTTTGTCTTTTAAAATTGCACAATTATTTAAGTGTGCAGTAATAAAAAATGAAATTTTGGCACTGTTAAAATAATGATGTCTTTTAATGTCCCAAATCCATCCTGAAAATGGAAGGAAAAATTTTATATTGAAAAAAACGTTTGGGGTGTTTTTGACTTACAAATTAGGGTCGTTGATAAAAAGAGGTGCAGGGTTCTTTTTCGCTTGAAACGCGATCCTTTCCATGACACAGGATGCCGAGAGGCGAGCTTCAGCATCGTGATCCCAACATTCTTCCATGGTGTCACATAAAGACTGGAGTCCCTATAAAAATAGAAAAAAAAATTGGTGAGTTGAATTCTATTGCAGTAAGCTGGTTAAGTAGGTTTATAGCAGTTAACTTTTGGTCTAATTAAAAATATTTTTCTAAAACATACAGGATGAGATTTCCATGTGTTTTTCAAAATGGGCCTTTGTTTCTTGTGTACAACGCATTCTTGCATATCTTCAAGTGTAGGATGTAGTCCGACTTCTTCTTCAAAAGGTAGTTGATATTCGCCAATGGTGCTCTGCAATTTAAAAAAATAAAACAAAAACTTAAAAAAACTAATTACCTCTTGGGCTGTACATCTGGATGCTAACTCCCACAAAACGAGGCCGCATGCGTACATATCGATACGGAGGAATGCATCTCTTGAGAAATTAATAGCACCTTCTAAGACTTCCGGGGCCATATATCTTCGTGTTCCAACCTATAAAATTATATGAATAAAAATTTTGGACGTTTTATCAAGTACTTGTCCGTGTGTGTCTCCGCAGGGTTTTCCAGGCTGAAAGATAAGAGCGAGTCCAAAATCGGCAATGCAAGCGGTCATATCTGATTTGAGGAGAACGTTTTTCGACTTAAAATCACGATGAGCGACAGCAGGTTTATATCCTTCGGTTTTCGTCGGCGACATCTCTTCATGTAAATGCATCAATCCTCTAAAAAATCGAATTTTTATTTTTTGCTCAAATTTTAGACCTAGATGAGAAAAACGCTCATAACATGAAAAAAATCAACACCACTTGGGGAAAAAAGTCCAGTTTTGATTGGCTGTTAAGAAGATCCCGCTTTTTGAGGCAAACTCTCAAAAATTTCATTAGAAATTCTACCTAATAAAATTAAAAAGCAGAAAAAAGGATTAAAAACTGACAAAAACGCAATCATAGAAAGAAAATAATAGTGTAATTATTGTTTTAAATATAATTACATAAATTCAAAAAATATCGCAAAATAATAATCCAGTCCATAAATATGTATAACATTTTTTTTGCAAGGTTTCTTATTTACTACAAACATGGAAATGTTTACACAAAACATTCCTTTTTTAATGGCAATCTCTAATATACCTTTTTTTTTAAACTTTATTATGGGAATAGAAGGATAAGGGAAGGGTGTCCAGCTATAAGTATTTTTTATCCCTTATTTAAACATTTATACATCAAGGGTTACAATTTTAAAGGGGATTAAGCAAAGAAACTAACAAAAAACAAGAACTGAACAGTTAAAAAATAATAATAAAAAAACCATGTGGATAAAAATACGAAAAAAGCTACAAAAAAAATGGCACAATACTTAATGACTTGATTAAATAAAACAAGCGTTTAAAGCCAACATTGATATTTTTGTGAGCTTTTTTTTTTCCCAAGATTTTGAAAGCTTAAGTTCTATGATCAAACTGTTTAAAATATTGTTGATATTTTCAGCACCATAATTAAACAAATTTTGATAATGAACTAATAACTTAAAATTTGTAATATTCATAAGTTTATCCACTTAAAAACAAATAAATTATAAGGAAAAAAAAATAAGACTTTGGTCGAAACAATTTCCCTAAAAGTTCAACGTTTTGAAACAGGTGCACAATAAATACTTAAAACACTCTCTAACTTATTAAAAATAAAAAGAAAATTCCTTTTTTTTCTTTTTCATCTTTATTATATTACTACATAATATTATTGGTAGTGTTTTCTTGAAGAAGTTGTTGTTTATGGTTCAATTCGAGTTCGGTCAATCGTTTCCAGAGTTTCCCTTTCTTTGGCACGCTGTTTCTCTTTTTGACGGTTGGCTTTAAACGTGGACGTGAGCTCGTCGAAAAGCTTGTTGTTCATTTCCATAAACGTTTTGAGAACGTTGTAGCCAAGGGCGACGATGGTTTTGTTCCAGTGTTCTTTGCAGAGTCGATATAGAGGCGTAAACATGATGGGCATGATGACTTGATGATGTTCTTCACCAATGAGATAATGTATTCGTTATGCCATAGATAAAGCGCACGTTCAGCGACTTGAAAATGCGGACTCGCCACGCATTTAGAAACCTGCCTAAATATCACTTCTTGAACGGCTTCAAATGAGATGGTTCGATAACGTCGAGTATCTCTTCAATCTCACCCAGAAACATGACTTCTTTCTGACTACAAGTCTTCGGCCAAAACTTCATTATTCCGTTGACAACGGGGGCCGTCAGGCTTGGATCTTTCTCCAAAAACTGGACGATGCAGTATGCCAATTGAGCGTGATATAACAAAAGACATTTGACCTTGTGTAGCGGTATCAAGACTTTTATTAAAAACTGATTGTGCTCAGGCTTCAAAGGGAGCGCGAAGCCGTTGATGATACTCCCGAGTATCTCAAGGAGTTCAGCGATACCGTTGAACCGTTCCGTTTCGAAGATAAATTTCAAAAAAATATAGTTTATCTGTTGTCGAATGAAGGCTCTGAGAGCGAGAAATTTACCGTAGATACGGTGAAGGACAGATTTCAAGCAGTCCCGTTCCCGAGGGTCTTCGCAGTCGAAGAGTTCAAGAAGTTGAAAAACAAAACGTTTGTCGATAACCTTTTTTCCGATCGCAGGCTGGAAATCAGGCGATTCCACGAATCTTAAGAATATCTCGTATACAAGAAGAAGGTGCGGCCACGATGCTTCGAAATTCGGGTCGTCTTCTTCAGGGTCGAACTCTTTGTTCTCGCTCGGAGGTAGAGTTCGGAATAAATTGGTCGATATCATTTTGACGATTTCAGGATAAACGGGCTCCGTCAAAACGCCCCTTTCATTCGCAATATACTGCGCTAGCTCACTCAAACATGCTTTTTTCATCTCTTTACCCTTTATATTCGAAACAGGGT
Organism: Orius insidiosus; assembly: GCA_014119065.1. Lineage (NCBI taxonomy): Eukaryota > Metazoa > Arthropoda > Insecta > Hemiptera > Anthocoridae > Orius > Orius insidiosus. The sequence continues at coordinate 4,390 of JACGAQ010000549.1, read as the reverse complement.
CAGAAAAGTCATACATAATACTACACTGTTGAAGCTTCATTATAAAAAGCTTTTCCTGCTCGCCGGCGGAACGCTCGTAAGGAGCGGCAAAGCTTGCAGTTCGGAATCGTCGATCGACACCTTTTTCTTTTTAAACCTGTCTACAGGCGAGACAGGATCTGCGGCGGGTACCATTGCCGAAGACATTTCCCTTTTATAGTCTCTCTCAATATAATTTACATCATATTTCGATTATTTTGACATATAATTGATACATTTCCTCTTGACCTCGAACGGATTTTCATCGCCTTTTAAAAATAGCCCTTATCTGTGCCGTTATCGAAACAACCCTTGAGAAAGGAAAAAAAGATTCTATTTCACGCGAGCCCTCACACCGACATTCGCGAAAAGGCCACTTGAAACACACACAACTAAAACTCTTCTACTTCTTCACGTCCACTCGAGTTCCCAAACGTTTATAAACTTTCTTCTTTCTTCTCTCTCACTTTTTTATAAAAACACGGCGAGACTCAAAATTTATCGGATTATTTCGCGAACTTTACACGGAACCACAGGTTATGTTATGATAGAAGAGCTTCGGACGGGACGACTTTTCTGAAAGAGCGCCCTCTATAACGAATAAAAAATTTTACTTTTTTTTTCAAATTTGACCAAAATGTGATTTTCTTTGTTTATAAAAATTAATCACAAGTCAAAATATGAAAGAATATTTTTTTTAAAGACTTCTTTTTTTTTTTCGCAAGTTATCTTGAAAAAAAAAGAAAAACTTTTTTTCTCCAATTGGCAGATGATTTATAGATTTTAGTTTATAGATTTTTTTGAACAGGAATTTAAATATGGAGAATTCATGCCAAAACTAAAATAATTTTGTAATTTTAATATTTTTTTTTATCGAATAAAATTAACGATCAGTGGTCGGCGTTTTGTTTAGCGTGGGCGCCGATAGAGTGGCCGGGGAGGGGCGCAGGCTCCACTCCCTTCGGACGTCACGAGCTCGTCTTACGAGTTTCGACCCGACTTCCAAGTTTGACCCTGACCACCCAGCTTCTTTTTCCTCCTTTCCCAAAGTTGGCAAGCCTGGAATTTTCCTCGCCTCAACAAACTTTTCATTTCTTGTAAAAAATGGGGGATACCACGGAAATCTAAAAAATTCTTCAAAAAGTCCAATAATTTAATGCGTTAAAACGACCGCAGTAGAAAATAGAGAAGGAAAACTAGGGCTTTTCCCAGACGATAAAAACGATAAGAAGTAGGACATGTCAGGAAAACTGACAGGCTTGCAACTGGCAACTTTATAATAAAGAACTTTATCTTCTTCCACAATAAAAATGAAAAATATTAACATTATAAAAGCAAATTTTAAACTCCAAACTTGTTGAATGATTTTAAAATAAAAGACTCTCTAATCTATTTTTGGAGGGTTTCAGATAAAATCCTATTTTGCATGTTATATAATTTTTGTTTGGAGGAGAATATGACGATAACTAGATAAAAAAAGCTTTTAACTTAAAAAGGGTGAAAACATAAATTTTAAGAGTAAAACTTTGGAAGGTGAATAATTTTTTGGCAAAAGGAAAACCTAGGAAACAGTAAATAATTAATTTATTCAACAAATTATGGCTAATGGACTTCCTTAGTTCGATAACTTTCACTTTTAATCTGGAGCATTTCAAGATTTCAGAAAACTTAGAAAATTTGGGATTTGATTTTTTTTCCTGGAGCTTGTTCAGCCAAGATTGTGAAATTAGTATAAATTAAAAGAGGATTTTCAGAATAGTAGGTACAATTTGAAAGAAATAGAGCAAAAGAAAGCTGAAAAATTCTTGAAGTAAAAGTGGAGGGAAAAAAGTCTTCAGTTTTAACAAAAAAATATAATAAATAATAATAAAATATATAAATTTGGTGGTAGAATTTTCAGCGAATGATCCGAAATAATTTTTAAACTGGTATCAGAAATGTTTAAAACAGAATTCATTTTTTTGAAAGATTATTAGTTGATTGTGAACAATCCCAAATTGGAGAGACAAAATGTAGGCCCAGTGAAGGCTCTGGCCATATTGCCAAGACAGCAGTAGGAGTGCCCAAAAAGAGTAGCTAAACTAATTTTTCCCTTTTCTTTTCTTTCGAACTGTTTGTTAGACTTCACATCAAAACTACAAAAGTACGGCAAAAATTTGAAAAGCAGCAGACCGCAAATCCAAAAAATGGGCCAAAATTTCAAATTATTCCTGGAAGGAGGGAGGATTTTTTTTTTTTTTTAAGAAAGAAGAATAGGTTAACCGATGTGCAAGAGGCCTTCTTTTCATTGGTTAATCCATCTCCTTCTTTCTCATTGGTTAATTCTTCTTCTTTCTTGTTGAGCCGTTCGGGCCATCAGGGGGGGGGGGGTTGGACTCAGGCGGGGCTCTCGCCTATTGCCGTGGCGGCCTTGCAGAGCCAGCTCCAGACGAGTGGCCTAACTAATTTATCCACGGATTTTGTGGAAGAATATTTATTTGGAATTTAACTTCCAAACAAAATCGAAGGGAGGATTTCAATAAGTTCTATTAATATTAGGAGTATTTGGTGAAAATATGGTTAAGATTGGACCATAAGTATGGCAGCACAGAATTTTGGAAAACTTTTGATTTAAATTTTGAGATAACAAACAAAAAAGGGAAATTCAGTGAAATCGGATTAAAAATTGTGATCTTTAATTGTTCCAGCAAAAATTAGCAACAGCTGGATGGACAAAGTTCCCAGGGAAACCTCAAATAAGCAGGGACTGGAGAATGTAAGGACTACAGCCTTATCTCCCTTTTTTTGCCAGTTTTAGCTACAATCCAGATGAGCGGGCATCTGATAATGGATTTATCATGTTATCAGCTAAAACAGCGTTTGTAAAAAGAAGTGACTTACCTTGCCATAGATTCAGCAATACGGCAAAGCTGCGACCAGGTCAAAGTGTTCGCTTTCAAAAAATCGCAAAGTGATCCATGCTCATGATAAGCAGTAATAAGCCAAAATTCCGTTTGAAGTCCATCACCGCGGCGTTCCGAATCAAAAAATCTCAAAATCGCATCATGTTTCATATGAGGAAGCTTGAATATCTGCTGCTCGCTTTGCCAAGATTGTTTATCCTATAACAAAATTAAGGTTAAAAAAAGATTTTTTTACTTTCAACAAATTTATACCTGAACAGGAAATATTTTGACAGCGACAACATCAGATTTGTACTGAGCTTTCCATACAGCACGAATCTTCCTTTTGCTTTAACTTCAATCAACTGTATTGGACGACAGCCTGTAGTCGGTGAAGGAGGAATCGGATGAGGATCCATAGTAGGAACCTAGAAAAACAGAAAAATTAATGAATACGTCAAATAAATCATTCTAAAAAACGAAGAAGGAATCTCAAAAACTCACCCACTGAGATTTCCATGAAAAGCGGACAAATTAAAATTTTAAAATTAGAAATTTAGTTTATTTAAAAAAAATGATAACATACCTCATTGAAATAGGAACCTTTCTTATGTCTGTAAACCAGCCAAATAACAAAGCCGACGGAGAGAACGATGACAGGCAGTAAAATTAGTAAAACCGGGCTCACAGTATTAGGGGCTATTTTCTGTCCAGGTATTGCTGTAAAAACAAATGAAAAATTTGTAAACTTTTTCTTGTAAAATAAACAAAATTGCTGCATAAATTAATATTTCTAATAGCAACCATCTAGAAGTTTTAATTCATTGGTTTTACTATTAGAAGATTCCTTAAATCCTTTAATCTGAAAAAGTCTCTCAAACTTGAGGACCAAGAAATGGCTTATCACAAGGTGAAGAGTAAAATATTTCTACTACAAAATTTAGCACATACTTTCTTGAGTTGGAGTAGGAGGGTTGGTTCAAAGACGAAATCTTTGTTGCACAAATTTCCTTCGCAGCAGCAAACATGAGATCCTTCCATGTAGATTCAACGCATCGATTACGTCCAGAGCATTCATTATATTCAAAAGCAACCCTGAAAGAAAATTAATAAAAATAGAATGTGAAGTTTAAAAATTTTACTTTTAATTTTATTGTAGGTTTTCCTTCGGTGTTGTTGTGCCAGAGGGCGAAACAATAAACTCCTCCGCCTCTTTTGTCGATTCGGAATCATCGCAAGTCAGAGTTTCATTACATCCTTCCAAGCCGCCTGTTTCATTACACAAGCTTTCATTATGGAACTCGCAGTGGGTCGTATGCGTAATCGTACGAGAGAACTAAAATCTATAAAGTACGGTTATTATGGGATAACTAGTTTTTTTCGATTACTTACGTAAAGTAAAACTAAAATAAGTACAAGAATGGCAATGGACTGAAATGCCAATTTAGCAGCCATGGTTCTAGACGATTACCGTAGAGCGTGGAGGAACC